>ML788795.1:61604-79299 GCA_009831015.1 Picea engelmannii
AATGTTACAACTGTCATAACTATGGTCATAAAGCAGCAGACTGTCGATTAAGGAAATACAATTCAGATTTGATCCCTACTACTGAAAATGTCAAAGTTTGGAAGAAGAAAGTAGTTGACAAGTGTGGACTAGTGCTATCAGCCAAAAGGAAAAAAAATCCCTGGTATATTGACAGTGGATGCTCCAAACACATGTCTGGAGACAGAAGTAAGTTTCTAACTCTATGTGATAGCAAGTCAGGGAATGTAACTTTTGGAAATGATGCACCAGGAAAGATAAAAGGTAAAGGAATTGTAAGTTTGTGTAACGGAAAAATGAAAGCTCAAGATGTGCTATTTGTAGAAGATTTGAAACATAATATGCTTAGTGTCAGTCAATTCTGTGACCGAGGATGTGAAGTTGTTTTTACCTCTAAAGACTGTAGAATAAAAACTGTGGATTCAGGTCAGCTAGTTGCAAAAGGTATAAGAACATAAAACAATGTCTATGTTTTAAAAGAAGAAGAAGAAGAGTGCAAATTAAGCAAATATGATGAAAGTTGGATGTGGCATAGGAGACTTGGTCACTTAAATTTTGATCACATAATCAAACTCAGAAAAAATGGGGTAGTAAAAGATCTTTTGAAGATATCAAAGCCATATGACTCTGTTTGTAAATCCTGTCAGAAAGGAAAGCTTACTCGCACTCAGTTCAAATATAAAAACTTTCCTTCAATAGAAAAACCTCTCCAGTTAGTACATATGGATCTATGTGGACCATCAAGGAAAGAAGATATAGGAAAATAAAATTACTTTATGTTGATTATTGATGACTATTCTAGACTAACTTTGGTTTCCTTTTAGAAAGAAAAATCTGAGGCATTTGAAAAATGCAAAGTATTTAAGGTTCTGCCTGAGAATCAAAAAGGAAAAATATTAAAGGCAGTAAGGTATGATAGAGGAGGAGAGTTTAGTTCTGGGAACTTCAAAGAGTTATGTGATAAACATGGAATCAAAAGAGAGTACACAATTCTAATGACTCCACAACAGAATGGAGTTGTTGAGAGGAAGAATAGCTCAGTACAACAAATGGAAAGATCAATGATGAATGAAAGGAACATACCTCAGACGTATTGGGTGGAAGCAATTCATACATGTGTTCATATCCTTAACAAATCTCTTCTCAGACCACACAGTGACAAGATCCCCTTATGAACTCTGGTTTGGAAGACCTGCTTAAATCAATCATTTTAAAGTTTTCAGGAGTACATGTTATATCAAGAACAATGATGAAAATATTGGCAAATATGAGGACAGGGCTGATGAAGGTATCTTCTTGGGTTATGCTACAAATAGTAAAGGGTATAGATGCTACAATAAGAGACTGCACAAACTAGTTGATTGTATAGATATAAAAGTTGATGAAGAAATCCCAGTCAGAAATGTGAGTAGTGTTGAACCAAGAACAAAAGATACAGTTGAAGATGAAGATGAACAGGTCTAAGGATCAGAAAGAGAAGAGTCTGGATCAGATGAAGATCTGAATATTCATACTGACACAATTAAACAAAAAGAAGCAAAATCACCTCTCAGAATTATTAGAAAGAATCATCCTGAAAATCAGATAATCGGAGATATAAATGAAGGAGTTCAGACAAGAAGGAAATTGATTAAGGACTCAAAACAATATCATGTTGCCTTTTTATCTATGATTGAACCTAAAATTTTTGAGGAAGCTATCCAGGAAGATAATTGGGTTAGAGAAATGAATGAAGAGCTTGATCAGATTGAGAAGAACAATACTTGGGAGCTTGTCCCTAGACCTGAAAATAAGAATGTAATAGGTTCCAAATGGGTGTTCAAAAATAAAATGAATGAAAAAGGATAATTTATTAGAAATAAAGCCAGATTGGTCTGTAAGGGATATGCACAAGTTAGCTATCATAATATTTCTTGCTTATTCATGTCATAAGAACTTCAAAGTTTATCAAATGGATGTTAAGTTCGCATTTCTTAATGGAGATCTAGAGGAAGAAGTATATATGGATAAAACTGAAGGATTTTCTTTGATATATAATCCTAATTATGCTTGTAACATGAAGAATGCCTTATATGGACTAAAACAAGCACCACGAGCTTGGTATTACAGACTGGACAAATTTTTACAAGAAAAAGGGTTCAAGAAAGGTACTGTTGATAGTAACCTTTACATTAAGTCTGAAGGTGATAATTTACTTGTTGTTTTGGTTTATGTAGATGATATTATTTTTGGCTGTACTAATGAATCATCTGTCCAGTGGTTTGCTAATTCTATGCAAACAGAATTTGAAATGTCCATGATAGGAGAACTGTCATATTTTCTTGGCCTACAAGTAAAACAAAGCTCTGTAGGAATTTTTATTTCTCAAGAAAAATATTTGAAAGAGATGTTGAAGAAATTTCAGATGGAAGATTCCTCTACAGTTATCACACCTATGGTGGTTGGTTGCAAGCTGAGTAAATATGATATCTCACCTGATGTTGATCAAAGGAAATATCGCTCCATGATAGGCAATCTTCTGTACATCATAGCATCCCATCCTAAAATAATGAAAGATGTTGGAATGGTAGGTCGTTTTCAGTCTGCTCCTAAACAAAGTCATTTGGTAGCCTTCAAAAGGATATTTAAATATTTGAAGGGGACAATGACTTATGGTCTGTGGTATCCTAGAAATCAGAATTTCTAGTTAATTGCCTATTCAGATGCAGACTGGGAAAACTGTGTTGATGAGAGAAAAAGCACCAGTGGAGGAGCATTTTTTCTGGGTGACTCATTCGTTGCATGGCTTAGTAAAAAGAAAGGATCCATTTCATTATCCACTACAGAGGCAAAATACATTGCTGCTGCTACTTGTTGCACACAAATTTTATGGATGATACAAACTCTTGCATATCTGAAGGTAAATTACACTGATCCCATTCCAATTCATTGTGATAACACCAGTGCCATTAGTGTCTCCAAGAATCCTGTTCTTCATTCCAAGACTAAGCATATTCCAATCAAGTACCATTTTCTCAAAGAACAAGTTACAAACAAAATTGTTCAACTGAATTATATACCTTCTACAGAACAGATTGCTGATATCTTTACTAAACCATTAGTAGCGACCCCTTTTGGATATCTTCATAAAAAATTGGGGGTTATAATCTCTCCTGTTTAATCTGTTCACCTGGTCAGGGGGAGTACTTATTGAATATCTGGTGTATTTCCAAGATGCTTATAGTCGACAGGGGGAGTATGTTTTTCAACAAGATCAGGGGAAGAATGTTTCTTCTTTGACATTGATGTCAAAGGGGGAGAGAAGAGTTCGGGAGGAGAGTCAGAGTTGAGTCCAAATGCATGTGGGTTCTTGTGTTTCCATCAATGCTAAAGGGGGAGATTGTTGGCAAATATTTAACAGACAACGAATGGAAAATATTTAACAGACATCGAATGCTTGTCATTGATGGCAAGTAGCATAAGTACAGGAAGAATGTACAGAGGATTGATGGAATGAGTACATGAAGTTTGTAACTGATAGGAAAACAAAATATAAGTTCAAGAAGATTTAATGATCGAAGGCAACGCAACAAAGGCCCGTAAAGTTGATCGTTATCATTGGATAAAGGAGAACCTGCACGCCTTTTTAAAGTATAAAAAGGAGAAGTGAGCACACAAAATGCCGAAATCCAGACAACCGTCCATCTCAGGGAGTTATGTGGACCATTGATCCGACTCCCTTTCGGAGTTTCGCAGATCGGTAGTTGGAGGCATCAAGAACATTCACTTAAGGAATTGCGAAATCACGATATGCGAAATCGCGATTTAATTTGAGTCATCAGATCAAGGTTTGATATGGACCATTGATCCTGGTCCATGTCAAAGTTTCAGAAATCAAGAGATGGAGAATTCAAAGACTCTCAACATTAGGAGTCCCGAAGTTTCGAAATGCGAAATCCCGAAACAAGACACGTCAACAAACCTAAGAACACGTGGCACAGCCAGGCAGTGACAAGTGTCAAGTTGATTCAACACTTTAGCCACATGTAAGTCACAAATCAGAGTGACACGTAGTAGTATTCAACACGTGTCAATCCACATGTAACGTCAGCAGGTTTACACCACTTCAGAGTTTCAGAAATCGGGAGATGGAGATGACAAGAACTCCTACCACAAGAGTCACGAAATCACGAAATGATAAATCGCGAAAGTGCCTTATGCATAAGGCTGTGGTCATAGTCGTTGGCCACATCAGTGAGAGATGGAGGAAAGATCTAGAGCAACCAAGCTCATTTTTGGGGATCATGACTTGGAGAGGCAACAACTCAATGCAAAAAGAGTGCCGAAATCGCGATATGAGAAATCATGATTTAATCGTAGCCGTTGAACCAAGACCAGATCTGGACTGTTGATCCAACTTCATATTAGAGTTTTATGAATCGCAACATGGAGAGGGAAAAGAAACAATGCAACAGGAATTCCAAAATCGTGATGTGTGAAATCCCGACTGAATCTGAACCATTAGATCACGATGTCATCTGGACCGTTGATCCGACTTCTTTACGGAGTTTCGTGGATCAGGATTTGTATGTGACAAGAACATTAAACATAAAGAATGTCGAAATGACAATATGCAAAATCGTGGAAGGATCTGAACCGTCAGATCAAGTGTTGATCAGAGGGTTACTGTTCTCTCTCACAGTTAAACCCTCAGTTTCGAATCTGTTAGCGAAACAGACTCATGATTGCCGATTAGTTGGCGTTTCATTTGCTCGGACAGTTGTCTTTCTTTTGCCGAAGGAAATGGGAAGTGGAACCGCCGTGGGGTTGTGTATAAAAGAAAATGAGACAAACAGTGTATGGTTGGTCGTTCTGTATGAGAAAAGAATGAAACTGTAAGAAAAGGAAAATGAGAGTATGCGCAGGAGGAGACTGAGCATATGTGCAGTAATGCATAGCAGAATAACAGAACAAGTTGAAGAAGAGAAGAATGATAGAACAAGTCAGTGCAGAGCAGACTTGCTGAATAGAAAGAGGAAGAAATGTATTGCAGTACAGTTAGAACCAGATGTTCAGAACAACGAAAGATTGGTAAGAATTGATGTATCTATGTAATTGATTTTTTTTTATGTTCATTTCTGTTATAGGGAGGTTGGGAGGTGCTCGGGAGGATTGTTGTCCTTAGAGGTTCAAGTGGGAGCATGAACACAGGAAGTTGTAGCTTCCATCTGGTTGGAGCCAGAGAAACCAGGGTGGTAGGGTGGTGCAAGGGAGAACAATTGTTCTGTGTTATACAAGTTGGATCATGTGTAACTAGAAGTTGGTGCTTCCATCTAGTTGGTGCTGGAACATATAGGGAGTTGGTGCTTCCCTCTAGTGGGTGCTAGAGAAACTAGAGAGTCGGTGCTCTCAAACAAGTTGCAGCCTGTAAAACAGAGGTAGCAGCCTCAGATTGAGTTGGTGCTCAATTAAATATGATGTACAGAACTTAAAAGACTACCTATCATTTCAAAGAAGAAGAGGTTTTCTCCCTTTATGGGTTTCCTCGTGAAAATCTATCTCTGTGTATACCTTATGTGTGACTAATTCTTTTTACATTTACTATCCATATGCTGTATAATGTTGATGATCACTTGAATAAAGATTAAGAATGTTTTAATAGACTTAAAATTGTTTAATCTCAAAGACAACTGATTCACCCCCCTCTCTCAGTTGTATTAGTAATTTCAACATAGTAGTCAAAACTAACTTGGGTATCCTATAGAGATGACCTCCTAGAGTAATAATGACACTACGGGTTCTATACTCATAGACAACATGATGTTTCCACATCTATGGTTGGATCAAAAAAACATCACAAACATCAAGAGGGGAAACATCACATACTAAATCATCTTTGAAAGGTTGGATACCATAGGAAAGGCAACATTTTTGGCTAACATGGAGATCTCGTCCCTGGTGAATCCACCCGATGTTGTATGGTTGTGGGTGTGGTGTTTTCAACAACCCCAATTGTTTGACTACCTTAGCTGAGATGAGCTTCTTCTAGCTTCCATTATCAAAAATGAAATGCAACAAGGTCCCATTCACCCACATCTATGAATGGAAGAGGATCTCCCCCTCTTTAGGATCTACTGGTTCTTCTAGTTGAATTGTTGTGGTCGTAGCAGTGGGGTCTGCGTTGATGATCTGTCTAGTTTCAATATTTTTTGGATTGGATTTTGAATCAGGGTTTGTCTCTATGTCTTTGACCTCAACCAGCAATGAATTTTTTGAGTGACATTCATTGGTGTTGTGCCAGGGGATTTTGTGGAAGTCACACCACTTTCCAATGTTGTTCTTCATCTTTCCTTTACCCTTCTTGTCCTGTGTCTTGGATTGGTTATCTAGAGGCTTGTAGTGATCCATGTTTTATGAGAAGAATGAAATGAATATAGATTATTATTACTCTTAACACCAAAACATATGAATAAAAGAGATACAATAACAAAGATACAGTAAAACTGGTTTCTATTCAATAAGAAAATGTGCTGAAACTTTAAAATGCAATGGAAAAAAATATTGCTAGAATGATGGCGGCTTTTCTTAGAGAAGAGATGTGACTATTGCGCTCTTTCGTAAGAAGATGGTTACAATGAGGATCTCCAAGAATTTTTACAATAAATAAGAATTCCAAAACCCTAGACATCCAAAAACATAACCCTAGGATATGAAGCGCCAAAAGTTATGTGGGCCTCGCTTGGGTAAGTTAGTACATCAACTTCTCGGGGTCATAACTTCTGCATACGATCTCCATTTTAGACATACGATATCCCATTGGAAATTTCTATATGAGGACTACACATTTTTTCGTCAGAATCTAAATTCCTCTATAGTATAATTGCGATGATCCCAAAAAACATTGTTTAAGTCCTAAAAATGACCCCGAAAGTCAAGGACCAAAACACTAGAAAAAAAACTTCCAATCTTCCAAACTGCCAAATGAGCCAGTTGGAATAGGTGGGAGGCCACTGAAATCCATATAGATCAATCCTTCCCCCTTAGAAATAAATTGTATCCATTGTGTTGAGTTCCCCCATTAGAAGAGGAAATTTCTATTGGATTTCGCCCCTAGTGAGTCAGTTTCCTTGGTGTAGGAGCTGCCCTACTTTGACAACTCAATAAAGATAGGTCCTTTGTTGGTGTGTTCCCTTGAACTATGTGTTCACAATATGATAATTGGATTCCTATTGTATGCAGTCAGGGTTGAGCTCTGTGGGTGTCAACTATTTTGTTATCTATGAGGTATCCAATAATGGTGGGAAATATGGTCAAAGGAGATCCATGCTAAACACTGGGTGCAAGCCAAGGAAAGGTGGAATGTTGACCTGAAAATAATTATCACCCATAGCCTTCGTGATGGTGTAAGGTCCATAATAGAGTGGGAGAATATTCCTATGGGGATCTGTAAGGCATTCTTTCTGCAAGTGCAGCCACACTTTGTCTCCCACCTGAAACTTCTGTGGCACTTGGTGTTGATCAGGGTGACGCTTGTACTTGGACTTGTACTTTTGTAAAATATCCTGAACCTGTTGGTAGATGTGCTGGATTCACTCAATGACCTAGGATGATTTTTTAGCTTCAATTGGAGAAGTATATGATTCTATCGGGGTGGTTGCAATAGGTAGTACAACATTCATGGGACCTAATGGTTGGAATCCCAACCTGACCTGAAAGGGGCTATGGTTGGTTGAGCTATGTAGGGATTAGTTGTAGATATGTTTAACATAGGGAAGAATCTCATCCCATGTATAGGGGTTCTTGGAATTGTGCATGTGCAATATATTCACGATAATCCGATTGACGACCTCAGTTTGGCCATCTATCTAGGGGTGGAAGGTAGTGGATTTGGTGATCGTGGTGTCCAACAATGACTAGAGGCTCAACTAGAATGTGTTGAAGAACCGGTTGTCCAAATATAAGACAATGGTTTGTGGGATTCCAAAATGTACCCATACTTGTTCAAATAATATCTTGGCAATGTCCTCTATTGTGATGCTCTTCTTCTAGGAGACTAGGATCACCATCTTGGAAAAGCGATCAACAACCACAAAAACACAGTCATTTCCCCTCTTGGTGGATGGAAGGCATGACATGTAGTCCATTGAGATGGATGTTGATGGCTTGGTGAGGAGTAGGAAGGGGGGTATACAAGCCCTATTTCTTAATGGTCGGTTTCACAATAACATAGGCAGTGAAGGACCTGATATACTTGTTGACATCATGTCAAAGTTTCGACCAGTAGAAATGTTTATGTAGCACTGCCACTGTCTTTTCCACACCAAGGTGTCCTACCACCCGACTGTAGTGGACTTCCCAAATCAGCTTCACTCACTTTCTTGATGGAACGCAAATATGGTCCTGTTGACACAATAACCCATCCTTAAGATGGAAATTAGCGACAACTAAGTTTGTGCCCAAGATTTGGTATGTGGTGGTGAAGTCAGGGTCTGTCTCATAGAGGTTGGGCCATATGGAGGTCTCGTGGCCGTAAGAGTTTAGCACCGTGGTGAGTACCGTGACTGGAGGTCAGCTGAGGAAATCAATGACTCGATTGGTATTGCCTTTTTTATACTTGATGTTGAGGTGGAACTGCTACAATTATGTGGACCACTTATGATGGAGGTCATTCTGCAATTTTCCTTCTCTCTGCATGACCTGCAGATGCTTATGATCCGTGTGGATGATTGTCTCCTTTCTGAGAATGTAATGTCTCCATTGTTAGTAGGATTTCACAATGGAGTACATTTATTTGTCGTAAGTAGGGTACTTACAGACAACATATGATAGTGTTTCCCTATAATAGGCCACGGGGTGGTCGTTCAGAGTGAGAACTATGCCCACAACATAGTCCGAAGAATCTGTCTCGATATCAAAGGGTTGTTACATGTTTGGTAATGAAATTATTGGGGATGAGAACAAATGTTGTTTTGAATCATCGAATGCTTGTTTTTGGTATAGGCCCAACAAAATGTTTTCCTTACCACCACCCCTGGTTAATTCGCTCAAGGCCTATGCAATATGGGAGAATCCCAACAAGAACTTGTGATATAAATTGGTAAGGCCTAAAAATCTCTGAATCTCAGTTAGTGTGGTTGGGGTTAGCCAATCATGAATGACTTGGATCTTGGATAGATACACATGCAAACCATGTTGATCCACTATTTAGCCTAGCTATTGGACCTTGTCCATGATGAAGGATCAGTTTTCCAAGTTGGCATATAGTTTGTGCTGTCGTAGCGTATGAAAAAACTATTGAATATGTTTCAAGTGTTTCAACCACATCTTGTTGTAGACGAGGATGTCATCCAGATACACCACTACAAAAGTATTGGTGAAAGGTTGAAGGATATCATCCATCATCCTCATGAAATTTGTTGGAGCATTTGTGAAACCAAAGGGAATGACCAACCATTCAAAAAGACCTTCTTTCGAATTGAAGGAGGTTTTCGATACATCTGTCTGTTCTATGGGGACCTGGTGGTATCTAGACTTTAGATCAATCTTAGTGAAGTATTTTCCCCCCTTCATATGATAAAGGAGATCATCGATTCAGGGAATCGGGTACTAGTTCCCGACTATGATTTTATTTAGGGATCGATAATCAATGCAGAGTCACTAGGTCATGTCTTTCTTCTACAACAACACGATTGGGCTCCCACAAGGTGATGAGTTGGGATGGATGTGCCCCTTGTGGAGTAGTTCTTGGATATGTCACTTGATCTCCTCATTCTCTGATAGAGAGAAACAATAGACTGACCCATTGGGAAGTGTTGCGTTGAGGGTCATATCGATGGGATGCTTGACCTGATAGTGTAGAGGTACCTCTATAGGTGAGGAGAAGATATATTTGTATTCAACCATGAAATTGTCCACTTTCTTTTGTCGTGTGAATAGGGTGACCACAAAGGACTTAGATGTGTCTATAATATTTCGCTTGCTCTAAGAGAGAATCAATAAGAAGACAAACTTCTCCATCGAAGAGATGAACTTCTTGCATTGTTTGGCAGAGACCAAGGAAATAACACTAGGTTGGATTGCTTCAGGTATCCAGTAAAATTTCTTATCCAAATTAGTAATATCACTATGAGGCCTAGACTCATATATAGCATGATGTTTCCATAAATAAGGTTGGCCCGAAAGAACATTACAAACTTTGAGAGGATCAGCATCACACAATACCTCATCTTTGAAGGGCTTGATGTCCTACGACAGACGACACTGTTGGTTGATGCAGACATCCCTTTCTTGGTGGAGCTATGCAATGGTGTAGGGTTGTGGGTGCGGCATTGTCGGCAGGGCTAGCCGCTTCACAACCTCTTCTAATATGAGGTTCTCCTAGCTACCTCTATCAAAGATAAAGTGCAGCAAGGTGCCTTTTACCCACATCTGTGAATGAAAGGGGTTCTCACCTTCTTATGGCTCAACTGGATCACCAAGCTAGACCTTATTGGTAACAATGGTGGCACTGGGTTTCGGATCAATGATCTGTCTCCCCCCTTCTGGTTCAGACTGAGAGTCAAAACTTGCATCTGATTTAGAGTCTTTCACCTCATCCACCAACAATTTTTTTGAGCAGAAATCAACAGTGTTATGTCAGGGGCTCTTATGGAAGTCCCACCACTTCCTGATATCTTTCTTTGTCTCTTCGAGGTCCTTGTTTGCTTACAGCCTAGAATGGTTGTCCTGAGGCTATCCATATTTTCTCTATCCTTTTTTCTTCAGGTTGGGGATTCCCTTTACTTTCTTTCGATGTGAGCAGTTTCGAGGCCCAAATTTTCATGTCTTTTGTTTAATATTTTTCTCAATTTTGACAACCTATCCATAGGTCACGCCCAAAGATGAGATGTCCAAAATATCCATTTCAGCTTGGATGTATATATGAATACCACCATGATATTTGAGGAGTAGATATCACTTAGAATATTTGATACCCATCTTGGTGCACAAGGTATGAAGATATTTGTGAACTCTGCCACAACTTGGTCTCTTTCCTATCGCAATGTGGTCCATTTTGTATATAGATCGTTATAACTTCTAACAGAGTGGTATTGTTCCTTGATAGCATTCCTGAAGGATTCCCAGGTGATCGCGATTGTAAATAGTGAAGTTTCCTCTGTTTCCTTTTTCTCACAGAAAGTCTCCCACCAATATTTTACATAGGGAATGGCTTTGAGGACAACACACGTAATCGTTTCTCTCTTCAAAAAGTTATGGATAAAAAAATACCCTTCTACCAGATAGAACCATTTGTCTACAATGTTTGCATCTATCTAAAATTTGAATATGGGAATATCAAAGTTGATTTTTACCTTGAAGGGGGCGACACCTCTGCTTGAGGAATATGTGTCACTTGTTCATAGTTTCCGAAGCATTTGTGAAAACTATCCATCATTTCATTCCTATTTTTCATGAGGGATTATTTTGAAAGGATCTTTTGTCCCGTTGTATTTATTTTTTCCCACCATGAGAGGTCGCTTGGGTGTGTGAGAGATATTTTCATCAAGTGAAACAAGCTTGAGACCCAATTATTTGTACCCTCACCTCGTCGGGGACATGCATTAAGATCGACAAGGAGTAGACCACTCTGATACCAATGATCCATATTTTATGAGCATAATAAAATAAATACATATTATTATTATTCTTAACATAGAAACACAAGAATAATAGAGATACCATAATAAATATATAATAAAATTGGTTTCTATTGAATAAGAAAATGTGTTGAAACTGTAAAATGTAGTGAAAAACAAGCTTGCTAGAATGGTGGCGGCTTATCTCTGAGAAGAGATGTGACAGTTACGCTCATTCACAAGAACATGGTTGCAATGAGGCTCTTCAAGACTTTTTACAATAAATAGGTATTCCAAAACAATAGACATCCAAAAACCTAACCCTAGGAGATTAAGCGCCAAAAATCATGTGGGCCCCATTGGGGTAAGTTAGTACATGAACTTCCCGGGGTCGTAACTTCTTCATAGGATCTCTTTTTTAGGTGCATGATAGCCCATTAGAAAGGTATATCCAAGAAATACACATGTTTCCATAAGAATCTAACTCTGTCTACATTCTAATTGTAGTGATCCCTAAAAAAAAATTAGGGCCTCAAAACGGCCCCGGAAGTCGGGGACTTGAAAACTAGAAAAAAAATGTCAAAACAGAAAACTACCAAAATGAGATTGGTTGTCATCAGGTTGTCCATCTTTCCTCTATCCTTTGTTTTGTAGGATTTGGATTCCCTTTACATTCTTTTGATGTGAGGGGTTCCCAGGCCCAAATTGCAACTTCTTTTGTTTAATCTTTTGCTCGATTTTGATGGAATATCGATAGGTTGTGCCTAAGGAAGAGATGTCCAAAAACTCTATTTCGACCTAGATGTATCTATGCATACCACCGCAATACTTGAGCACTAGATGTCACTCAGAATATTTCATACCTAGCTTGGTGCGCAAGGTATGGAATATATTTGTGAACTTTGACACTTGGTTTCTTTCCTGCCACAGCATGGTCCATTTAGTATATAGGCCATCATAACTTCTAACAGAGTAGTATTGTTCCTTGATATCATTCCTAAAAGATTACCAACTGACCGTGACTATAAATAATGAGGGTTCCTATGTTTCCTTTTGCTCACAGAAAGTATCCCACCAATATTTGACATGATGAACGACTTTGAGCAACACAAATGTAATCGTTTCTATCTTCAAAAATTTATGGACAAAAAAATACCATTCTAGCAGATTCAACAATTTGTCTACAACATATGCGTCTATCTAACCTTCAAATATGGGAATATCAAATTTGATTTGTACCTTTAAGGGACAATGCCTACACTCGAGGAACCCCTTTCATTCATTTCTTTCCTTTGTTGTGTGAGGGATTCCTTGATAAACATTTTGAAAGGATCTCCTCTCCCGTCATCTTTATTTTCTCCCACCATGATAGGTCGCTAGGGCATGCAAGAGATTTTTTCCTCAAGATAAACAAGTTCGAGACCCGATTATTTGTACCCTGACCTTGTCGGAGACATTCATTAAGAATGACAAGGAGCAGACCACTCTAATACCACTGATTCAGATTTTATGAGAAGAATGAAATGAATACAGATTATTATTATTATTAACATAGAAACACAATAATAATATATATACAATAAAAGAGATATAGTAAAACTAGTTTCTATTCAATAAGAAAATGTGATGAAAATGTAAAATGCAACGAAAAACAAGCTTGCTAGAATGGTGGCATCTTATCTCTGAGAAGAGATGTGACGACTGCACTTATTCACAAGAATATGGTTACAATGAGTCTCTCCAAGAATTTTTACAATAAACAGGAATGCCAAAACCCTAGACATCGAAAAACCT
Organism: Picea engelmannii; assembly: GCA_009831015.1. NCBI lineage: Eukaryota > Viridiplantae > Streptophyta > Pinopsida > Pinales > Pinaceae > Picea > Picea engelmannii. The sequence goes on from ML788795.1 coordinate 75,011, forward strand.
AACCCTAGGAGATAAAGCACCAAAATTCATCTAGGCCTTGTTGGGGTAAGTTAGTACATCAACTTCCCGGGGTCGTAACTTCTGCATATGATCTTTGTTTTAGGTGAATAATAGCCCATTGGAAAGGTCTATCCGAGGAATACACATGTTTCCATCGTAATTTGACTCAGACCATATTCTAATTGTGGTGAGCCCTAAAATTGTTGTTGAGGGCCTCAAAATGGCCCCGGAAGTTGAGGACTCGAAATCTAAAAAAATAGTGTAAAACTGGAAAAATGCTAAAATGATCCAGTTGGAATTGGTGGGAGGCCACCAAAATCCAGATGGATCAGTTGGTTAGGTTAATATTTACCATGCTTTGGTTTTTGCATACTTGTAGAGCCAAATTCCCATTTGTTTTCGTGCCTAAATTTCTACTCAATTTTTATAGAATATCGTTAGGAAGCTCCCAATGGTAAGATGTTTAGGAAATTCATTTCAGTTTGGATGTATCTATGTAGAGCCCCACGATATTTTAGAAACATATGTTTCTCAGAGTCTTTGATAGCCATCTTGGTGCGTAATGTATGGAAAGTATTTGTGAACTTCAACATTGTTTGTCTCTTCTCTTGCTGCATTGTGGTTATCTCATGTAATGGTATTCATAGTTATCAATAGGATAGTAATGTTACTTTACGACATCCACAATAAATTCCCAAGCGGGCTCGACCCCATATATTCCATATTCCTCTGTGGAAAGTTTTTCCCAGTAAGTTTCCCACCATTGTTTGACATGGGGGAGAGCCTTGAGGAGTGCGAAGGTGATATTTTCCTTGTCAGAAAAAATTTGAACAAGTAAATAACCTTCTAATAGATTTAACCATGTTTCTAGGGAATCTGCATCTATCTGACCTTCAAATATGATAATATAAAAATTAACTTGTACCTTGAAGGGAGAGGTTCCTCGAAAATGGACCCTTGATGAATACACACCTATTTCTATTGATAGGCGTTGCAGGATGTGTGCAAAATTATCGATCCTTTTGTCCCTCTGTCGCACAAGAGTTTTTTCAAGTAACAGGTTAATAGAATATTATACTCAACCATTTTTCTTTTCTGCCACCATCAAGGGTTTCTTGGGCATGAGAGAGTGATTGTTCTCAAGAGAGACAAACTCGAGACCCAACTGGCTATACTCGGATCTCGTTGGGGACATGCACTAAAAAACGATCAAGAGTAGCCTGCTCTGATACCACTGATCAAGATTATTTTCAGAACAAAATAAAATAAGATAAATTACAATGAAATAATCATGAAAATTGATAGAAATAGAGAAACACAACAATACTTGATTTCTATTAATGAAAGAATTTTACAGATATTGTAAAAATACAAAGTGCAGGACTCGCTAGAATGGTGGTAGTTTTATATTTGAGAAGAGATGTGATGACTACACTCATTCGAAAGAAGATGATTGCAATGAGGCTCTGAAATCCTTTTTATTATAAGAATTAATGCTAAAACCCTAGACATCAAAAAAATCTAACCCTAGGAGATGAAACACCAAGATTCATGTGGGTCAGGTTTGGGTAAGTTAGTACATTAACTTCCCGGGGTCGTAACTTTTGCATACGATCTTTGTTTTATGCGCGTGATAGCTCATTGGAAAGGCCTTTTTGAGAACTACACATTATGCCATCAAATTGTGACTATGCCTACATTTTTACTGTGGCACGCAAAAAAAAACTGTTTAGGGTCCCATAACGGCTCTAGAAGTACAAAAAGATGTGCTAACATGAAAACTTCCAAAATAAGCCAGTTGGATTAGGTGGGAGGCCACAAGTCTTTGCTTGGAAGATTTGTAGGGATTCAGATATCCCCAGAAGTGTAGAATCCACAATTAAAAAGAAGTAAAGAAGAACATGTTGAACTAAATACTAACAAGAGGAGCTAGTTGAAATAGGTTGGTAGCCACCAATATCCACCTCGATCTCCTATGATACCTTCATATATGAAAACGACAACTTGGAGGAAGTGACTTCATACAAATATATTGGAATTGATATTCACCAAAATCTCAACTTGAATTATAGCATTGAGAAAATGATTATTGGGTGATGTAAAACTTATTATGGGCTTGAAAATAATTGTAAATTAATTGATATTTGGAGTTGAGAGAAGAAGAAATTCCTCTTTGAGACTCTTGTTAAACCTACTATTCTTTATGGATGTAAAGTATAGGGTTGTAGTATCTCTTGTGAATCATGGAGAAAAATAGAGAACATACAAAAGAATTTTATAACCTATAATCTCAAAATTAAAGAAATACGCCATATCCCATCCTCCTCTTAGAAACAAACCTCTCCCCCATTGAGAGCATGACTATGACTAGATACCTAATGTATAATAACAAGTTAAACAACATGGAAGACAAGAGGCTTCCTAAAATTGCTTCAAAATCGAGTCGTAACCACCATCGAGTCAAACGAGGATGGCATAAAGATGAAAAAAAAAAATTAAGGTATTATAAGGATGTAATGAACCCTAATCTAGAAGATAAAAATTGGCATTGGTCAATCCCTAAAACTCCATGGGATTAAAGAGTGTGTCACCTTTGTGACACTAGGAAGGTTGAAGACGAAAAACACTTTCTCTTAGATTGTCCAACCTATACCCAAATTAGATCTCATTTTCAAAATATTTGTCACAGTACCAACCTTCCTAACCTCTTAACTCAATAAAACTATGGTGATCTTGGAAACCTTCTCTTAATGGGTTTTGAGCAATTTTTTTTTTTTATAAAGAATTGTAAGTAATCACTTACCCTCTTAAGGTATGATAGACCAATTCGGTCTTAGTGGAAGTTAATCATCATCATCATCATTATAAAATATTTTAATATATTAAAAAATATATTAATATTTTTTGATATATTTTATAGTGTTAATATTTTTTAATACTTTAATATTAATGTAAAAGTAATCATAGATCCATATTATCTTCTCATTTTATCAAATGGATCAAATCTCTAGAGATGAAAAAAAAAATAGAATATAAAATTTGAAAAAGATTAAAAATTTGCACCTCTAAAGATTTGATCCCTCTCAACATTTGATAAATAGAATGTTAAGATGAATATATATATATATATATATATATATAATTTATGTTAAAACAATTTATTACATAAACTAATTAAAATTATATTTACATTTAATACATAGTATAAATGTGATCTAAATTTAATTTAAAAATTTAGTTTTGGATGGGAGGTCTGCATTAATGAACTTCAAAATAAAGTTTATTTATAATTTAAAAAAAAATCCCAAACTCGTTGTCTTGTAATTTTTTTTTTTCACACGAAAAAAACAATTCTATTGTTATTCATATAGAATCAAATGAAACTTCTGATTACAATAATCTAATTTCCAAGTGTAAAAAATTTCAAGTATAGAATATTCCTGATTGTTCAGCTGAAACGTGAGACTACAATGTTTGTCCCTTTCTTTTTTCCTTTATAATAATTTTGTTTTTAGTCACCTTATAGGATTTGCAGTTTGTCTTCTCTAACTATAGATCCATTAAAAAACTCTTCAAAATAAATCCACCCTGGTTCATCTTCTAGAGCTTTCTTGGATAGACTGTCAGCTATTTTGTTGAATTGTCTGTGAATGTACATAAAGTTTAAGGTTTCAAAGCCTTGCTTTAAGTTGCTAATCATGTCCTTCCAATGGCTAAGGTAAATTATCTCTAGTTTTTCTTTGTCACTAATCCAGTCTATAGTAACCTTAGAGTCCCTTGCCACCATTAAATTCTTGATAGAGAAATGAGTGGCAAGATAAAGTAGACCCCATAATCCCAACAACTCAGCTTTTATATTGGTCCCTGTGCCACCAACAAAATGTGCTTGGATAATGTGTCGAGGAGTAATTTTTAAGTAATTATTTAACATGGACATAGTTCCACAAATCCATTTGGTGGCAAAAATGTAAAGACGCACAGTTGTAATATATATATATATATATATATATATGCGAGAGAAAGAATTTATTTATACTTATATATACCAGTCGGGTTCTGAACTCATTGATCTCATGGGCATATAACCCCACCGTTTAATTAATTCTACAACCACTCATGATTCGAAGGGGATCCATAGCTCTAGTCCAGTCAATCATGAGAGCAGTAAGTTGTTTGATATGGCAAGTGTATCATTTCCATTTCATATGAGTTTTACCTATGAAGGATTCCCTACTATTTCACATCTCTTAGTTTAGTTGGAATCCTCAAATTGTTTGATTTTTTTGGCT
>ML788795.1:93421-141166 GCA_009831015.1 Picea engelmannii
TATTTTAATTTCATTAGATAAAGAAGTAATTGAAATTAATCCTGAAAAATTATCTCTGATTTCATTTGATTTCTGTTATGTTTTAAATTTAATTTCTGAGGAGCAAGGAACAGACCAATTATTATGTTTGGAAGATCTTATATCCTATACAATAAAATGGTAAGTTCTCTTTGATGTGTAAGTTCTCTTTAATGATTTTCTTCCTCTTCTTGATTTAATTAATTTTATGGCATTTATTTTCATTTTCTTTTTTGTTAATTTTGTGTCAAGGATAGAAGAGAATTTCATAGAATTTACTTATTCATGGCTTGGCCCACTGATTCTAGAAATATTATCCGCTTACATTTAAAAAAAATAAAAATGAAAATGGTGGAATTGCCTACACAATCAAATGGAAGTATAGAAGAAAACGAATCTCCGCAACATCAGAAACATGAAAATTAACCTATGGTTTCCCTCTCATAGTTTCTGAGGTGTATAATTTCCCAGATGTATAAATTAGCAAATTAGATTAGATTGATTGCAATGTAATAGATTATTAGATTATATAGATAGAATATATTTCACATTCATTCTTTTCATGGCTCGAGTAGCATAGTGATTAGTAGTAACACTAAAAAACGACGCTGGCATTTGTTAGAGGCTGCTGGCGTTTGTTAGAGGCTACTTTGACCAATTTTCCCCTCTGTCTTCCTATCATTCGGTGCTATGTTGTGCATGTAGTGCACAGTATGAGGAAGTAAACAATAGTTTGGTATGGTTTTCTTCAATATCCGTTAGTTTAAGTGCGCATTTCCAAACTCTCAAATGAAGTAAGGATTTCTTATTATATTAACGCTAGGGTTTTTGGATGTTACTTTGACATTTTCCCGAAAATATAATTCTTATCCCATTTGGTTCTCTACTATGCATGTCGTGAAACTCCATTTGGTGATCAAACTCCTAATCATTTTACAGACAATGCTCAGTAAACATTGTTATTCAATTCTAATCTAGAAGTACATTGACGTAAATTATGGTCAATGAAAACAAATATCTCCTATACCTTTGTTCGTGTGGGCTTAGCCCCTGTTCTGTTCGAGAGTTAGATGGAAAAAATGATCAATAATGTCATCAACCTTTTAGAAACTTTCAGAAATTAGAAACTATTGAGAACAGTCGGGAATTATTAGGATTTATATTATTGTTAGATTTTTGGATGTAAACTATGTGTAGAGTTTATGGAACATTAGATTTTTTGAGTGGACATTTCATCTATCCATACTCTCACATAGTTTACATTTAGAAGTCTAACAACAATATTAGGACTAACTAAAAGTTTTTGAAGTTTGTAAACTAGGATTAAAATATTTACTAGTACCAATGGAGTGGCATTGCTGTTCACTTTAAGAGGATGTAGACATGCCCATGAAAGTCACAATGTGGATTTAGTCAATTTGTGAGTACATTGAACGATTAATTGGGAAATTTTGTGTTATTAGTTAGAAATTTTATGCACAATATTATATATTTAATTGTATATGAGTTTTGTATCAAAATATTAGGATGGTTGTTATAATTATTAAATTCAAGGTTTGGATAATTAAATTTTGAAATTCAAGATTTGGTTAAAAACATGTTAGTTAAACTTTTAAAATTAAATTTGCTTGTAAATCAAGTTTTATAAGAGGTTAATCAGTTGCTCAATAATTGTGGATATGATTACAATAATATAAAAATCAAATATATATTTTTAACTTCTAACCAATAATAATATAAAAATCAAATATGATTAAGTTCTAACCATATCTCTGCCCCTAACTGTAATATATTACCCTGCCCCACTCGAGATCCTCGCTAATTGTCGTAATTAAGTTTTTCCAAACAATAAGGCGGCAGAGAACGTGTTTGTGTGTAGCGGAGATAAACAAATTAAAATAATGGTCCTCATTTGGCAGCTGGGCTCTGTGCGTTTTGAGTTGGTACACAAATACTCTCCACTTAAAATAGAATACGATGTGTAAAAAGTGCGTTAGGTTCAACTAAGTTGGATCAATAGTGTATTAGAGGATTTAAATGTCGTGTTTAGCTTACATCACCTCATGTCATCAATGCATTTGAAAAATACACTTGCGAATTATTATCAACGATCACTCTTATGGGAAAAAGAGAAAGAAAAGGATTAGAAACTGCTTTACTCTTAAAAAATAATTTCGAAGAACTTAAAGGGATTAATTTCGTGTTTAATCTTACATAATTTAATATATTTTGATTTATATTACCAACTGATTTCTATTAATAATCATCATTATGTAAAATAAAATAATTTAATTTTAAATTCATATATATATAATCATTGTATGATTCATAATTTTTAAATATTTATTATATATAATATTTTAAAGAAAAAAATCATTGATAATGCAAATATATATATATATATATATATATATATATATATATATATATATTTTGTGAGATGTCCATAGAACATAATACATTAAAATTATATATATACATATTATTAATAAAAATATTATATATATAATTTGGATAGAACTTTTAGACACTAATGCTAAAAAGATGTATATGACAATTTACTATTTTGCACCTATTAATTATACTTTTTATAAGAAAAACAATCTAGATAACAATTATCCCTATAATAATTTAGAACAATATTTACACTTTGGCACTTAGTTGGTCAAACTGTGCAGCTTTCAAGACCTAATAATTTGCAATGGAGTAATGAAGTGGCGAGACTCCAACCAAATATCTTGTATTATTGGACTATGGACTAGGTAGTAGTTTAGTAGATTATGTGATATTTGATATCCCAGTTTCCAACCAAATAACAACTTTTGACCTTTTAAATGACCATAAGCCCAACTCCGATCATAAACCTTTAACCCTAAGTCTATAATTTTCCATGCACAGGAGCTCCATTGAAGAAAATTATGATAATCAAAGGAATAAGTAAAGTTGACATTTTCTTAAAAGATTTAAATAGTAAATTAAATATCCTAACTTATAAGGACAACATTGAAGAACTCTATCATAATTTTACAACTACCCTTTCCACGTCTATTAACAAGTTCTTTTTAGAGGTGTCGTGTCCTAGCCATTAGGGATGCTTCTAATGAGTCTTTAAAACTCAATAAGATCAATACGTACAAATCCCTAATTAAAAAGAAAAAAATGTACTATATCAATAAAAGGCAAGAACAACTTTCACAAGTATATAAGCTCGATCCTAAGATGTTCTGGAGCCAAATTATAAACCACAATACTAAAGAAAATAATAGGATTTCCTTTAGGGACTGGAATTCCTACCTTAAAAGTCTTTACGAGTTCCCTAACTCCATGGACACTATCCTCATTGTCCCTATAGAGGAATAAGTTTTATCTTTCGATGAAATAGAGTTTGTGGTTAAGCAGCTTGCAAATGGGAAAGCTAAGGACATTGAATGCTACCAAGCTGAAATTTTTAAAATTGGAGGGCCTATCCTTATCCCTCACATACTAAAGCTCTTCAATTTAGCATTCAAGCAGGGCTTCCCTAAACCCTAGACACAAAGCCTCATTGTTCTTATTTTTAAAAATGGGAATATAAACATTCGCTTTAATTATAGGACAACTATGATTAACTCGATTTTAGCAAAGCTTTATGGAATTACTTTGGAAAAGAAGAATAGCCTTTTGCTAGAAATTCACGGTAAAAGAGCTAAAGGCCAGACCGAGTTTAAGAGATATCATTCAATTGTGGACCATATTGTTAACTTTAGGATCATTTCAGAGGAGTTATGCAATACTAAAACCAATCGTTTTTGTTGTTTTGTTGACTTTAGAAAATATTTTGGCATGGTTCCTAAGAAAAACCTTTGGAATAGGTTGGAAGAGATAACAGTGCCTCTCAAGTTGAGGGATGTTGCAATAAGGATGTATGAGAACAATATTGCTAAGTTTAAAAAAACCGAGGGCTGGTCAAAAGATATTAACTTCAATATTGGAATCAAACAAGGTTGTCCCTTGTCCCCTATTCTTTTTGGCATATACATTGACAAGTTAGAAGATTTCTTGGAAAAAGAAGGTTGTGTCAGCCCTACTCTCGCTAGTATAGTCATGAATCTTCTTCTTTATGCCGATGATATTGTTCTTATGGAAAGGAGTCCGCATGATATTGAAAACCAACTAAGAATCCTCAAGGATTCTTGATCCAATATGGGTATGATTGTTAATACTGATAAGACTAAGGTCATGATTATTAAATCCAATAACATCACTTATTGATCTAGATTATTTTCAGAGTGAAATGAAAGCACACCAATTACAATGAAATACTCATGAAAATTGCAAGAAACAAATAAATACAACAATATTTGATTTCTATTAATGAAAGAATTGTAAAGAGACTATAGAGTCCAAGACTCGCTAGAATGGTGGTAACTTTATCTCTGAGAAGATATGTGATGGCTACGCTCATTCACATGAATATGATTACAATAAGGCTCTAAAATCCTTTTTATGATAAACAGGAATTCCAAAACCCTAGAGATCGAAAAACCTAACCCTAGGAGATGAATCGCCAAAATTCATGTGGGCCCTATTTGGGTAAGTTAATACATTAACTTCCCGGGGTCATAACTTTTTCATATGATATCTGTTTCAGGTGCATGATATCCCATTGGAAATGTATTTTTGAGAACTACACATTACGTCATCAAACTCTCACTCTATCTACAGTTTGATTGTGGCACCCCAAAAAAACATTCTTTAGGGCCCCAAAATGGCCCTCGAAGTACAGAAATATGTGTTGACATGAAAAATCCCAAATTAAGTGAGTTGGATTAGGTGGGAGGCCACCAGTATCCACCTGGAAGATGCGTAGGGATTCAGATATCCCCAGAAGTGTAGAACCCATAATTACAAATAAGTACAGAAGAACATGTTGAAATAAAGAATGACAAGAGGATCTAATTGGAATAGGTTGGTGGCCACCAATATCCACCTAGATGTGTCCTCCCTCATTAGGAATAAATTGTCTCCATTGTGTTGAGTTTCCAGGGAAGAGGGGAAAGAATTTTCTGAATCTGAATCTTCGTGAGATGTGTGCCTTGTTGGAGAAGTTTTGTTTCTTGGTTAGTGGAAGACTATCACAAACCTGTTGTTGGTGGGGTTGAATATTTTTCACCAACCTGTTGTCTTTGGATTTGATGGGGCATTATGAAAGAACCATTGTAGGTGAAGAAACAATATCTTATTTTTCTTCAAAAATATGTTTTTGCAGGATAGAAGGTGTTGAGGCTAAAATGGTTGTAGTTTTATTCTCTGTATCCTTTGAATAGACTATGAAGAGGATGAATTTTGTAGTATGAGAGATTACATTGCGACAACATTTTGGTGGAGCAATAGTCATAACTACCTATGGTATTCTATAGAGATGACTATCCAGAGCAATAATGACACTACAAGGTCTAAAATCATAAACAACATGACATTTCCACATATATGGTTGGCCCCAAAAAACATCACAATCATCAATAGGGGAAACATCACACACTACCTCATACTTGAAGGGATGGATTCCATAAGACAGGCGACACTACTGGCTGACATGAATATCTTTCCCCTGATGAAGCCACACGATGTTGTATGGATGTGGCTGTGGTGTTGTCGACAACCCCAACTGTTTGACGACCTTAACTGAGATGAGGTTCCTATGACTATCGCTATTGACAATGAAATTCAATGGGGTCCCCTTCACCCATATCTATGAATGGAAGAGGTGCTCCCCCTCTTCAGGATCTACTAGTTCTTCTAGTTGAATTGTTATGGTCATAGCAGTGGGGTCTGTGTTGATTTTCTGTCTAGTTTAAATATTTTCTGGATTGGATTCTGAATTAGGGTTCGGCTCCTTGTCTTTGACCTCATCTACCTTTGATTGTTTCGAGAAAAACTCATCGGTGTTGAACCAGGTTATTTTTTGGAAATCACACCACTTCCGAGTGTCATTCTTCATCTTTCCTTTACCCTTCTTGTCCCGGGTCTTGGACTGGTTTTCTAGAGGTTGTTGGTGATATAGTTTTATGAGAAGAATGAAATGAATACATATTATTATTATTCTTAACACAAAAATATAAAATAATAAAGATACAGTAACATGGATATAGTAAAACTGGTTTCTATTCAATAAGAAAATGTGTTGAAACTATAAAATGCAACGAAAAACGAGTTTTCTAGAATGGTGGTGGATTATCTCTAAGAAGAAATGTGACGAATGCACTCATTCACAAGAATATGGTTACAATGAGGCTCTCAAATCCTTTTTACAATAAAAAGAATTCCAAAACCCTATACATCCATAAACATAACCCTAGGATATGAAGTGTCAAAAGTCATGTGGGCCCCGTTGGGGTAAGTTAGTGCACCAACTTCCCAGGGTCGTAACTTCTACATACGATATTTTTTTTAGGCACATGATAGCCCATTGGAAAGGTCTATCAGAGGAATACACATGTTTCCTTCAGAATCTAACTCCGACTATAGTATAATTGTGGAAAGCCCTAAAAACGTTGTTTAGGGCCTCAAAATGGTCCCCGAAGTCAGGGACCCGAAAAATAGAAACAAACTTCCAAACTTCCAGCTGGCAAATGAGATACTTGGAATAGGTGGGAGGCCACCAAAATCCATATGGATCTATCCTCCCTGGTTAGGAATAAATGGTCTCCATTGTGTTGATTTCTCCCATCATATGAGGAAATTCATGCTTGATTTGGCCCCCAGTGAGCCACTTGCCTTAGTGCAAGAGCTGCCCTAGTTTGACAACTCGATAAAGTTGGATTCTTTGCTGGCATGCGCCAATGGAAGGGGGAATGTTGAGATCAAAAGAATTGTCACCAACAACCTTAGGGATGGTGTAAGGTCCATAACAGAGTGGGAGAAGCTTCTGATAGGGCCTTGTAAGGCGTTCTTTTTGCAAGTGACACCACACTTTGTTTCCCACCTAAACTTTACGTGGCACCCGATGTTGATCATGGAACTTTTTGTCCTTGGAATTGGACTTGTGTAAAATATCTTGAACCTGATAGTAGATGTGATAGATCCATTCAATGAATCAAGAGGATTATTCAGCTTCAGTTGGAGTAGCATATGAGTCGGTTGGGGTGGCCACAAGAGGTAGTGAAACATGCATGGGACCCAATGGTTATAAATCCAACCCAACCTAAAAGGGGTTGTGGCAGATTGAGCTATGTAGTGCTCGGTTGTCGCTACATTGAACATAGGGAAGAATCACATCCCATCTATAGGGGTGTTTGTAATTGTGCATGTGCAGGATATGCATGATCATATGATTGACGATCTCAGTGTGGCCATTGTTTGGGGGCTTGAAGGTACGAGATTTGGTGAGCTTGGTGTCGAAAAAATACCATAGGCTCAACCATAATGTGCTGAGGAAACGACTATCTCGATCTAAGACAACGGTTTGTGGCATTAAAAAATGTACTCATAGTCATTCAAAGAAGAGCTTGGCAGTGGCTTCTGTTGTGATTCTCTTCTTGCATGCCACTAGGATTTCCATCTTGGAAAAGCGATCAACAACCACAAAAGCACAGTCATTTCCCCTCTTAGTGGATGGAAGGCCTGACTTGTAGTCCATTGAGATGGATTCCCATGTACTGTAAAGATTAGGAAGGGGATGATTGTATCCTTTCTGAGAATGTAGTGTCTCCAATGGTGATAGGATTTCACAGTGGAGTACATTTCTTTATCGTAAGTAGGGTACTTATGGACAACATATGATAGTGTCTCACTATGATAGGTTGCAGGGTGGTCATTTCGAGTGAGAAATGCAGCCACAACATAGTTTGAAGCATATGTATCGATCTCAAAGGGTTGTTGTAGGTTCGGTAATGAAAGTATTGGGATTGAGCACAAGCATTGTTTTTAATCATCAAACACTTGTTGTTGGGACAGACCCTACCTAAGTGTTTCTTTACCACCACCCATGGTTACTTGGCTGAGGGCCCATGCAATATGGGAGAATCCCAAGAAGAACCTACAATATAAATTGGCAAGGCCTAAGAAGATTTGAAGCTTAGTGAGTGTGGTTGGGGTTGGCCAGTCACAGATGAACTGGATCTTGTCTAGATCCACATGCACACCATGTTGATCCACGATGTAGCGTAGGTACTACAACATCTCCATGACAAAGGAGAATTTTTCCAAGTTGGCATATAGCTTATGCTACCAAAGGGTATGTACAACATGTTGAATATGCTACAAGTGTTCCACCCAAGTCTTGTTGTAGATGAGGATGTCATCTAGATACACCACTACAAAAGTATTGTTGAAAGGTTGCAGGATATCATCCATCATCCTCGTGAAACTTGATGGATCATTTTTCAAAGAAAAGGGCATGACTATCCATTCAAAAAAACCTTCTTTTGACTTGAAGGAGGTCTTCCATACATCTGTTTTTTCTATGGGGACCTGGTGGTATCTAGACATCAGATCAATCTTAGTGAAGTATTTTTCCCCTTGAGTTGATCAAGGAGATCATTGATTTAGGGAATCATGTATCGGTTCTTGAATATGATTTTATTTAGGGTTCGGTAATCAATGCAGAGTCACTAGGTCCTATCTTTCTTGTGTACCAACACAATTGGGATCCTACAAGGAGATGAATGAGGACATATTTGCCCCTTTTGGAGCAGTTATTTGATATGTCGCTTGATCTCCTAATTCTCTAACAAAGACTGGTGGTAGAATGGCCAATTGGATTGTAGTGTGTTGGGGGTCAGATATATGGGATGCTTGACTTGACAGTGCATAGGTACCCTGGAAGTTGAGAAGAAGATATATTTGTATTCTGCCATGACCTTGTCCACTTTATTTTTCTATGTGAAGATGTCGACCATGGAGAGAGAATCATGAGGAAGACAAAATTCTCAGTCAGAGAGATGACCTTCTTGTATTTCTTGGAAGAGATCAAGGAAATAGCACTAGGTGGGACTGCTTAATGTATCATGTACAATTTCCTGTTCAAAGTAATAATAACACTGCAAGGCATAGAATTTTATACATAATGAATTTTCAATAAATAAGGTTGGACCAAAAGAAAATTACAAACTTTGAGAGGAGCAACATCACACAATACCTCATTTTTGAAGGGCTTGATGTCGTATGATAGGTAACACTCTTGGCTGATGCAGAGATCACTTCCTTTGCAAAGCCATCGAATCGTGTAGGGATGTCGGTGAAAAATTGTTAGTAGGGATATCTTCTTGATGACCTCTTCTAATATGAGTTTCTTCTGGTTACCACTATCAACGATAAATTGCAGCAGGGTGGCTTTTACCCACATCTGTGAATGAAAGAGGCGCTCTCCTTCTCGATTGTCTGGTTCACCAAGATAGACCTTGGTGTAAGAAACAATTGCAATGGGATCCACACTAATGATCCATCTCCCCCCTTCTGGTTCTGACTTAGAGTTGGAACCCACATCTAATTTATAGGCTTTCACATCAGCCACCAGTGATGTTTTTCAGTGACAATCAACAATGTTATGCCAAGGGCTCTTATCGAAATCGCACCACTTCCGACTGTCTTTCTTTGTCTTTCTGATGTCCTTCTTTACTTGCAGCCTAGACCAATTGTCCTGAGGTTGTTCATATTTTATTTGTCCTTTTTTCTAAGGGTTAGGACTTCCCTTTACTTGATTTTGATGTGAGGGGTTCCTAGGCCCAAATTTTTGCATCTTTTGTTGAATATTTTTCTTGATTTTGATGACATATCGATAGGTCGTGCCCAAGGACGATATGTCCAAAATATTCATTTTGGCCTGGATGTATCTATGAAGAACACCATGATACATGAGCACTAGATGTCATTCATAATATTTGATACCCAACTTGGTGCACAAGGTATGGAAGATATTTGTGAAATCTGGAACTACTTGGTCGCTTTCCTTCCGCACTGTGGCCCATTTTGTATACAGATCGTCATAAATTTTGACAGGGTAGTATTGTTCCTTGATAACATCCCTAAAGGATTCCCAGGTGACCGTGACTGTAAATAATGAGGGTTACTTTGTTTCATTTTTCTAAGATAAATTCTCCCACCAATCTTTGACATAGGGAATGCCATTGAGGAGAACCAATATAATGTTTTCTCTGTTCGAAAAGTTATGTATAGAAAATTCCCTTCTAGCAGATACAACCATTTTTCTACAACATCTACATCTATAGACCTTAAAATATGGGAATATAAAAGTTGATTTGTACCTTGAAGGGGGAGACTCCTCAACTCAAGGAAGATGCATTGCCTATTGGTATACGTTGAAGGATTTGTCCAAAACTATCCATCATTTAGTTCCTCTTTTGCGTGAGGGATTCCTCGAGAAACATTTTGAAAGGATCTCTTGTCCCGTCATTTTTATTTTCTTCCACCATGAGAGGTCGCTTGGTCTTGTGATAGTTTTTTTACTCAAGATAAACAAGCTCGAGACCCAATTTTTTGTACTCTAACCATGTCAGGGACATGCATTAAGAATGACAAGGAGTAGACCGCAATGATACCACTAATCCATATTTTATGAGAAGAATGAAATGAGTACATATTATTATTATTCTTAACATAGAAACACAAGAATACCAGAGATACAATAACATATATATACTAAAACTAGGTTCTATTCAATAAAAAAATGTGTTGAAACTATAAAATGCAACGAAAAACAAGCTTGCTAAAATGGTGGCAGCTTATCTCTGAGAAGATATGTGATGGTTGCTATCATTCACATGAAGATGGTTAAAATTAGGATCTCCAAGAAATTTTACAATAAACATGAATGCCAAAACCCTAGACATTCAAAAACATTACCCTAGGATATTAACTACCAAAATTCATGTGGGCCCCGTTGGGGTAAGTTAATACTTCAACTTCCCGAGTTCATAACTTCTTCATATGATCTCTGTTTTAGGTGAATAATATCCCACTGGAAAGGAATATCCAATGAATACACATATTTCCATCATAATTTGACTCTATCTATAATCTAATTGTGGTGATCCCTAAGAACTTTTTTTATGGCCTCAAAATGGCCCTGAAAGTCCGGGACCCAAAAACTAGAAAAAAACTGCCAAAGTAGAAAACTGCCAAAATGAGCCAGTTGTAATAGATGGGAGGACACCAAAATACATATGGATAAATACTCCCCCTTTAATAAGTAATTGTAATGTATCTCAAAAATTGTCTAAAAAAAAAAAATTCTATTTGTACATTTATCCTTGAATAACTTCAATAATCAAGAAAGGTAGGGTTTCTATTATAATGCTTGATTGTGAAAGTTTGCTAGAGTCCTTACTTTCGTCAACTGTCATTACCATTCAACTTAAAGTTTTCAAACCGATGATATAATAAGTGCTTACTCCACATTTCAATGTTTATTTAAAGTCCTGTAACTATAATTACTTTCCTATCTGTTTGTACCTATAACCATTACCATAGGCTTACAATACAACGACTTTTAGGTTTATGGCCTAATACTTACACGTTAGACCATAAACATAAACAATTACCATAGATTTACAATACCTACGACTTAGGTAAAAGGTTGAGCGTTAGAGTATACTCTTCTGCGAAAAGTTTAGTATCAACAAACCCCTTTATTTTAAAGTATTTGGATACAAGATAGTGGTTAGGTAAGGCCTTCTGGTTAAACTTCGAGTACGAATATGTTATAGCACTCTTCCAGGCTAGTAAATCCCATTTGGATCCACCTTTCTGAATGTAGTGTCAATTGTACATTATATTAACTGCATTTATTTCGATTTGGGGTTAAAGGTTTCCAGCGCTTCCTTAATCCATGGCTCATTGAATACCAAAGGAGGGTTAGGTATGATATGTACTTAATCCTGGCCAGGGCATTAAAGGGGGTAGGGTACATGCTAAAGTCGAGGCCATCACCTAACTTTCTACCCAATGTGGACATGCCAAGTCGATCTCATCACCTAGTCATTCGTACCCGTATACCTTATTCTCCAAGGAAGGAGTTCGCTAGGTTAATGGAATTTTGTTGTGGGGAGGTTCTCTAGAATTCTAGCTCTGCGTCTCCGATTTCTTGGTGAAGGGAAACATCAGTGAGGATTTTCTCATAGTTGAGGTGACATCACTAGCTAACCCACTGGTAAGTTTTCTCATTATTTCTGCATCTCTAGTCATAGATTTGTGGCCGAGTTCTCTTTCTCTTGCAACCACTATGGATAACCTACGTTCCGTAGTGATTATACTATCAGTAAGTGGTTAATCCCTCATTTCCAAATCTCCAGGAAGGCCCTGGAAGTTCCTCCCCTCTACTAAGTTGTTTTATTACTGTGTTCTTATCTATTCTGGAAGTTTTGAAAGGGCTTGATACCTCGTTCCTTTTTTTTCTTGGTGTTTCGCAAGTAGATTGCCTCTAGGGCATGATGTTCCCGCTCTACTTCACTATCCTGTATCATCATTTGGTATTGAGTTTTTGTGGGATATTTCCCGGATTCCATTCCAGAAGTTAAGTTTATCAGGGTGAGAGAATTGCACTGCAATTGTAGTATTTCCTTGTCCACATTAAATAAGTTTTATTTGTTTCATAGGATCTAAATTCCTGTCCTGGCTGGTTATACTCCGATTAGTATCTAAATAATTTTCTCCTCGACCCATCTCTTCTCATATTCCTCAAAGGGACCTTTCACTTGTATACCATCCTGGCCAATAACCTGTAACCCCAAAGAGAATGCCCCTTAAAATATCTTTCATATTTTTTATTTTTTTATTTTTTTTAAATCCTGATTTAATGGTACCTCTCGGGTTGGAAAGCTTTATATCATGTAACTGGTAAATATTTACGGGTTCTCTAGTGACTTACCATGGTCTATCAATAGGCTAAATCATTCTATGTTACCTTAATCCTTACTTTGTAAATTTTAAAAGAAACGGATTCCTATGTCTAACATTCATATTAATTGTATTTCAATTTTATCTCCTTACGAATATTTTGTCTAGTATATTATCTGTATCTTGTATGTACCTCAGAGTATAATCATTCACGGTTTAATGTCTCTAGAATTGGTACTAGAACTACTGTTATATTTACAAAAACCATAGTTTCTTGTATAACTTCTTTCTTGAACTGAATGTTGTAACTAAAGATGGGGCCTTGTTTGATGTGAGGTACCCATCATCTTAATCAAGCTCGCTCCTCCCCTTTCGGTTGGTGGATGACCACGACTGGGAAAATGGATCATGCCCACAACAAGTCCAAGATAAGTATAGGTTTCATCAAGTGATATATTTCCATTCTGTGGATAATTTCATTCACCCTTCTTTCGTATAGTTCTAATATTTCAGTGGCATATTTAGTTACTAATATTTTAATGGTACAAATTTTGCAGAGTCCTTGTCGGTATGCAGTTTCGGATACCCCACCCATCCTTGGCAACAAAGGTATTGGGGTTCCATGCTTGTAACCCTCTCTGTCTCATTCTTTTGTTCTAGAGGAAGGGCATGGTCCCTTTCAAGTCCTTTTATTAACAATGTAGTTTTGTTTTGGTTTTGGTACCGTTTGATTACAAGAAGTCCGACTTGTGATGGTAATTTCTATTGTTGAAATAGAACACAGTATTGGATATTTATTGGTTCCAAAAACTGGATGAGATATGTAATATATTCTTAAAATAACTTTCATGGTTTCCCTCTCACTTTCTTGTAATGGCATACTGGTTATTTCATTGATTTAATATACTAACACCATATTTATTTCTTCCAAGAAAATGATTTTGAATTGAATAAAGGTACTCATCTATTGCCGACTTATATGTATATATTATCTATAGTTGACTCCAGATAGCATGATGGTAAATAAATTCAATTTTCACTTATACTGTACTCGCGTTAAAGGCTTCCCCCTTTGATTATGTTGTTATTTACACAGTTATGAATTTATTTAGGAGTATAAATAAATTATGTGAATTTTTGGGATGTCCATTTTTCCTTGGGCCTTTGTGCCTCTCGTGATTAGTTCTGGTAACTAAACTGTGTTAACCGATTCACTCCAAATATAATTTCCAACATTCCAATCTGTGGCCTCATAGACCAATTCGTCCTATAACTTTTTCATTAAAACACCGGTTGATATAAAGATGTGTAAATGTTGTAGGTTTCTATGATAATTCTTGAAATTTGCAAGGTCTCTTCTGTAATTTAAATATAGATATATACATAAATATTAGGCACTTGTGATTATAGTTATCTCCTAATAATCATGACTGTTCAACCGACACATGGAAAAAATCTCAGTTAATTACTCTACTATTGTGCATGCCTTTATATACTAGAAAGTAGGCATACGTCTATACATATACATATATCTACACTATGTAGTTTTCCATTGGCATTCAATACGTATATGAATCCAATCTGTATTACAATTTATTTGTGGCGTTTGAACTACAATGTTTTATCTTACTACAGTAGTAATCATAATCACAGCACAAATCTTCTATAAGAATTGACTAGGCATATCTTTTCAGCTAGTATACTTATGGGAATTAATGTTCATAACAGTAATACGATGCATCAAGGAAAATGAACTCCGAACTAGTGTAGAGACATTCTAGAAGTCCCTAAGTTCAATAGGATGCATTCAATCTTTCATCCTTAATATTATTTCTAGTTAGAATTAACAAATGCATTCTATCAAGTATTTAACCATATAACATTCAGCGAGAGAAGGGAGAAAAAAAACACATCTAAAATAAACGTTGAAAGACAAAGGAAAAAACCACGTTCCTCTCAACCGTAGAACAGGGCAGCCAAAACCACTTGCCCGATTCACCCCCTAACCTGAACATGAATCCTTGAGGGCAAACGTGGAAAAAATTCTCCTCAACAATGTCCTACAACTCCAACAGTTTTTTGCTTGCCTCACACTCAAGTATTGTTCATAACAACAAGTAAATCAATAGTCTCCTTCCTAAGCATACTTGGCAGCTTCATGCCTCCTCACATATACTATTTATCAATTTGCCTAGGTCTTTTTCCCTCCCTTGGGAATTTTCCCAGCTTTCTAAATCCTTGATTTTTAGGGGCAGCCAATGGCCAAATCACAGTATTTCCACTTGTAACAATCAGCCTAGAGGTAGTTCCAACATGTTCCCCACTTATGGAGTCATGGTGAGTTGATTTTAACATGGTTGCTCCATTTGTCCTCCTGCAATCAATATACAATATTATGTTTTTATACAAGTGTCATAGTCAAATAGTTAGTTGAGTCAAATAAGATCTCTACCCAACAGTCATAATAATTAATTAGAATTATCAAATTCAAAATTCAGAATTACCATACATGGAAAAAAAATTCCAAATTCGAATTTACTAAAAATGGAATAAGTTTCTAGCAATTTTAAATTTCAAAATATTTTATTTTTTTGGGGATGTCACATTCTTTCCCCCTTCAGTAAACGACTGTCCTCAGTGTTCGTTCCTTTCTTGGAACGATATTGGATGAGATTTCTGCAAATCTCCCTCAAACTCCCAAGTGGCCTCCTCGGGACTAAAGTCTTCCATTGCACCTTTACTTGAGTGACGACTCTGTTCCAAAGTGTTATTTCTCTCTGGTCCAGAATGCGCAGGCATTCCACCTGCACCAAGTTCCAATCAATCATATGAGTAGGGTCATGAATATATATTTTCAACAAATAAATTTGAAATACATTATGAATTCTTAGATTAGATGGAAGTGCAAGTTGATATGCTACGAGTCCAATTTGCGCTAGTATCTTGAAGGTTCCACAAAACCTGGGTGCCAACTTGGCACAGTTCCCAACTTGGCATCTACTACTTTATTTTCCTTGCCCTTGATATGTCCGACCTCGAAGTCAAATTCGCTCAAGAAGGCTAGCCATCTTGCTTGTCTTGCATTAAGATCTGGTTGGCTAAACGAATATTTCACCCCACTATTATCGGACCATAGTAGAAATTTTTTGTCCATTATGTAGTGTCACCACATTTTTAAGGCATGTATTATCACTACCAATTCCAAGTCATGAGTGAGATAATTTCACTCGTGTTCTTTTATTTTCTAGGACTCATAACAAATAACGTGTCCTTCCTGACTTAGGACACCACCTAGTCCTTCTTTACTTGCATCACCACATATGGTGAAGTCTTTATTTGGGTCTGCTACCTTCAAAATGGGTGTAGCTGTGAATGATTCCTTCAATTTGTTAAAACTATCTTGACACTTCTCTGACCAGTTAAACTTGGTCCCTTTCTTTTGTAATGATGTGATAGGGTAGGATATTTTGGAAAACCCTTCTATAAACCTACAATAATATCCAATGATTCCCATGAATGACCAGATATCTACTACATCCTTAGGTACCAGCCATTCCATAATGGATTTTGTCTTCTCCGGTTCTATGGAAATGCCTTCTGCTGAAATTACATGTCCTAGATATTGTATTTCTTCTTGATAGAAGTCACACTTGTCAAATTTGGCATACAGTTTGTGTTTCCTCAATGCTTGCAGAACTATACTTAAGTGTTCATCATGTTCCTCCTCCATTTTTTACTAGACCAAAATATCATCGATGAATACTACCATGAACTTGTCTAAGTATTGACCGAAAACACTGTTCGTCAGGCACAGAAACATGGCTTGTGCATTAGTGAGTTAGAAAGGAATGACTACGAACTCGAAATGTCCATATCTTGTCCAAAACGTTTTTTTTCTCATGTCCTCGTCTTTTATCCTAACTTGATGATAACTGGATCGTAAATCCAAATTTGAAAAGATCTTGGCCCCACCTACATTATCGAACAGATCATTTATCCATAGTAAGGGGTATTTGTTCTTAATAGTCATTTTGTTCAGTTGTCTATAATTGATACATAGTCTTAGAGTACCGTCTTTCTTTTTCACAAAGAGGATTGGTGCCCCCCATGGTGAGACACTCAGTCTAATATACTCTTTGTCCAACAATTCCTGTAATTGTATTTTTAATTCTGTTAGTTCTGGTAGACTCATTCGGTAGGGTTCTTTTCAGATAGTGATTGAACTGGGTAGTAGGTCTATGGAGAAGTCTTTTTCCCTTCTAGGAGGTAATTCTGTTATCTCATCCACAAACATGTCTCTAAATTCATGTAGGATAGAAAAGTCTTCTAACTTTGGCTTATCTTCTTTTTCTAATAGATTCGTCACTTGGATGGCATAAACTTGACATCCCTTTCTAATACATTTCTTGAGTTGCATCACTGAAACTTGTCTGACTGATAGAGGTTTTGGTATGCCTTGGGCTGTTCTAATAGTGCTGAAATCATCTTTATAGCTAAGTATCTTTATATAAAAGTCTAGTACTGCGTTGTGTTGTTCCAACCAATCCATCCCAATAATCATATCATAATATCCTAGTGGTAGGATGTTCAGATTGGTCCTTATATTTTGACCATCTAAGATGAACTCAAAATAATAAATAAAGTCAACTTCTTTCCTTTTAGTACATGTTTCTACTTCTACAATCCATGATTTTGCGTGCTTCAGTTTCTTAAGTTTATTTGACTCTATTACATTAGCAGTAATATAGCTTAACGTAAATCCAGGGTCAATTAAAACACAAATTTGAGTGTCATTGATTTTACCTTCGATTTCTACCACCAAGGACTGGTGGTTAGCTTGTCAACCATCTATGGCTACATTTATCCGATGCAGGCTTCTGCCCACATCTCCCACTGTCGAGGCTTCCTGCAAATTATGAACAACAGTTCTATTTGCTGAAATTAAATGTGGATAGTTCCTCCTTAAATGAGGCTCTCCACATTCCCAACACTTTAATATCTCGTAGGAGTTGTTCCCAAACTTATTCGTTCCTAGGTTTACCAGTTTACTATTGCCTTGCGTATTCGGATGATTGGAGTGAAAATCCTTTCTTTGAAAAAAAAAAATTGCATTCTGATAAGGAGTTGGTTGGTATCCCTTCTCTCACTGGTTCACTTGATCTTGCTTCTTATCCTTCCAGGCTTTGGGAAACTCTACCAGCTGTTTATACTGGTCATATAACATTCATGCTTTCCTGAATACCTCACTCAAGGATTTGGGTTTGTCAAAATCAATTATGTCCCTCTAGGAGTGTGGTAAATAGCTTAAGAATCGTTGGATTTTTACCTTATCCTCCCGGATGTACGGTATGAACCTTATTAGTTACAAAAATTTATTTATAAGGTCCTCCATCGTCATTTGTTTGATTCGTAACTCATAAAATTCTTTCATCTTCCTTTCATAATATCTTTCATAAAGGTATTGGTTCTTGAAATACTTCTTAAAGTCGGACCATTTCAACTGTTTCTCCTTTAGGCCCTTGGCCAATTTTAGGTCTGGCCACCAAATGATGGCCTTCCCCTTCAGATTATAGATGGCCATTGTGACCTTCATGTTGCTGGAATAGTTGTAGATTTGGAAGTATTTTTTTATGTCCAACAACCACACCTTATCTTCTTCTCCTGTCCTGGATTCTCCATCAAAGGTAACTGGTTTAATCTTTTTAAATTCTCCTTCAAGGTGGTCTACTTGTTTTGTTTTTCTGTCTGGTTTAGTTTTGTCTTCAGCTGAAGGTGTCCCTTCAGATGAACTGTCTCTTTTTTCTATTTTCGGCCCATATTTCTTGGAGGCCCTTGTGCTGACTTCTTCGTCATGGTTATCGTCTTTTGTGCTTTTCTTGGTTACTATACTACGCAACAAGACTTCATTTATCTCTTGTTGTTCCTGTTGTGCTTTCTTCAATTTTTCATTGTGGGCTTTGAAAATCTATAGTTCAACAATATGATTCCTTATTGTTTCCAACACCTCCGTCGGTGAGCTTCCATCACTATTCTGTCTTGGATATCCAGGAGGTCCTTGCTGTGGATTTCCTTCAATCCTAATTTCTACACCCTCTTGAGTTGCCATAATTAACACAAAATAGAAAGGGCTTTCTGTTTGTAACCATAAGATTTATTAGTTTTACACAAATTAGAATATATACTAAGAAACTAATGTGGCTCTGTTCAGACCCAGTGTTGTAACTTTTTTCTCTGATACCATATGTAATGTATCTCAAAAAATGTCTAGAAAAAAAATAAAATCTATTTGTACATTTATCCTTTAATAACTTTGATAATCAAAAAAGGTAGGCTTTCTATTATAATGCTTGATTCTAAGAGTCTGCTAGAGTCCGTACTGTCGTTGACTGTCATTACCACTCAACTTAAAGTTTTCAAACCAACGATATAAGAAGTTCTTACTCCACATTTCAATGTTTATTTAAAGTCTTGTAACTATAATTACTTTCCTATCTGTTTGTACATATAACCATTACCATAGGATTACAATACAACGAATTTGGGGTTTATGGCCTAAGACTTACGCGTTAGACCATACACATAAACCATTACCATAGATTTACAATACATACAACTTAGGTAAAAGGTCGAGCGTTATAGTATACTCTTCTTCGAAAAGTTTAATATATGCAGGCCCCTTTATTTTAAAGTATTTGGATAAAGGATAGTGGTTAGGTAAGGCCTTCTGGTTAAAATTCGAGTACAAATATGTTATATCACTCTACCGCACTAGTAAATCCCATTCGGCTCCACCTGTTCGAATGTAGTGTCAACTACACAATATATTAACTGCATTTATTGTGATTTGGGGTTAAAGGTTTCCATGAGTTGCACTGACGCTTCCTTTATCTATGGATCATTGAATACCAAAGGAGGGTTAGGTATGATATGTACTTAATCCTGACTAGGGAATTAAAGGTGGTAGGGTACACGCTACAGTCAAGGCCATCACTTGACCTGTTACCCAATGTGGACGTGCCAAGTCGATCTCATCACCTGGTCATTCGTAGCTGCAGACCTTATTCTCCGAGGAAGGAGTTCGCTAGGTTAATGGACTTTTGTGGTGGGGAGGTTCTTTGGAAGTCTATCTCTGTGTCTCCAATTTCTTGGTGAAGGGAAACAATGGTAAGGATTTTCTCATAGTGGAGGCGACATCGCTATCGAACCCACTGGTAAGTTTTCTCATTATTTCTACATCTCTAGTCATAGATTTATGGTTGAGTTCTCTTTCTCTTGCAACCACTATGGATATCTGTAAGTAGTTATTCTCTCATTCCCAAATCTCCATGAAGGCCCTAGAAGTTCCTCCCCTCTGCTAAGTAGTTTTATCACTGCATTCATATCTATTCTGTAAATTCCAAAAGGGCTTGGTACCTCGTTCCTTTGTTTTCTTGTCTTTTCGCAAGTAGATTGCCTCTAAGGAATGATGTTCGCACTCTACTTCACTATCTTGTATCATCGTTTGTTATTGATTTTTTGCAGGATCTTTCCTGGATTTCATTCCAGAAGTTAAGTTTATCAGGGTGAGAGCGTTGCACTATAATTGCAGTATTTCCTTGTCCATATTAAATAACTTTAATTTGTTTCGTAGGATGTAAATTCCTGTCGTGGTTGGTTATACTTCAATTAGTATCTGAGTAATGTTCTCCTCAACCCATATCCTCTCATATTCCTCAAAGGGCCCTTTCTCTTGTATACCATCCTTGCGAATAACCCGTAACCCCAAAGAGAAAGTCCCTAAAAGGATCTTTCATAATTTTTGTTTATTTTTTCTTCAAATGTTGATTTAATGGTACCTCTAAGGTTCAAAAGATTTATATCATGTAACTAGTAAATATTTATGGGTTCTGTATTAACTTATCGTGGTCTATCAATAGGCTAAATCATTCTTTGTTACCTTAATCCTTTGTTTGTAAATTTTAAGAGAAACGGATTCCTGTGTCTAACATTCATATCAACTATATTTCAATTTTATCTCCTTAGAAAGATTTCGTCTAGTATATTATATGTATCTTTTATGTACCTCAGAGTATAATCATTCACTATTTAATGTCTCTAGAATCGGTACTGGAACTACTGTTATATTTACGAAAACCATAGTTTCTTGTATAACTTCTTTCTTGAACTAAATGTTGTAACTAAAGATGGGGCCCTATTTGATGCAAGGTACCCATCATCTTAATAAGGCTCGCTCCTCGACTTTCGGTTGGTGGATGACAATAGCTGGGAAAATAGAGCATCCACACAGAAAATCCAAGATAAGTACAGGTTCCTTCAAGTGATATATTTCCATTCTGTCGATAATTTCATTCACCCTTCTTTCGTATAGTTCTAATATTTCAATGGAATATTTAGTTACTAATATTTTAATGGTACAAATTTTGTAGATTTCTCGTCAGTATGTAGTTTCAGATACCCCGCCCATCCTTGGCGACAAAGGTATTTGGGTTCCATGCCCATAACCCTCTCTTTCTCATTCTTTTGTTCTAGAGGAAGGGCATGGTCCCTTTCCAGTCCTTTTATTAACTGTGTAGTTCTGTTACAGTTTCAATACCGTTTGATTAAGGGTAACCCGTCTTGTGATGGTAATTTTTGTTGTTGAAATAGAACAAAGTATGGGATATTTATTGGTTCCCAAAACTGGATGAGATATGTAATATATTCTTAAAATAACTTTGAGGGTTTCCCTCTTGCTTTCTTGTAATGACATTCTAGTTATTTCATTGATTTAATATACTAACGCCATATTGGTTTCTTCCAAGAAAATGATTTTGAATTGAATAAAGGTACTCGACTATTGTCGACTTATATTTATATCTTATCTATAGCTGACTCTAGATAGCATGATGGTAAATAAATTAAATTTGCACTGATACTGTACTCACGTTAAAGTCTTCCCCTTTTGATTTCTAGTTGATTATGTTGTTATTTACATAGTTATGAATTTATTCAGGAGTATGAATAAATTATGTGAATTTTCGGGATGTCCATTTTTCCTTGGGCCTTTGTGCCTCTCGTGATTAGTTCTGGTAACTAAACTGTGTTAACCGATTCACTCCAAATATAATTTCCAACATTCCAATCTGTGGCCCTATAGACCAATTCGTCTTATAACTTTTTCATTAAAACATCGATTGATATAAAGATGTGTAAATGCTATAGGTTTGTATGATAATTCTTGAAATTTGCAAGCTCTCTTCTGTAATTTAAATATAGATATATACATAAATCTTAGGCACTTGTGATTATAGTTATCTCTTAATAATCATGACTGTTCAGCTGGTACATTGAAGAAATCTTAGTTAATTACTCTACTATTGTGCATGCCTTTATATACTAGAAAGTAGGCATATGTCTATACATATACATATATCTACACTATGTAGTTTTCCATTGGCATTCAATACGTATATGACCCCAATCTACATTACAATTTATTTGTGGGGTTTGAACTACAATGTTTTATCTTACTACAATAGTAATCCAAATCACAACACAAATCTTCTATAAGAGTTGACTAGGCATATCCTTTTAGCTAGTATACTTATGGGAAATAATGTTCATAACAGTAATACGATGCAGCAAGGAAAATCCATTCCAAACTAGTATGGAGACATTCTAGAAGTCCCTAAGTTCAATTCGATGCATTAAATATTTCATCCTTAATATTATTTCTAGTTAGAATTAACAGATGAATTATATCAAGTATTTAACCATATAACATTCAGCGAGAGAAGGGACAAAAATAACATATCTAAAATAATACACTGAAAGACAAAGGGAACAACCACGTTCCTCCCAACCGTAGAACAGGGCAGCCAAAACCACTTGCACAATTCACCCCCTAGCATGACCATGAATCCATGAGAGGGAACATGGAAAAACTTCTCCTTAGCAATGTCCTACAGCTCCAACAGTTTTTCCTTTGCCTCACACTCAAGTATTGTTCATAAAAAAAAGTAAATAAATAGTCTCCTTCCCTAGCATACTTGAGAGCATCCTGCCTCCTCACATATACTATTTATCAATTTTCCTAGGTGTTTTTCCCTCCCTTGGGAATTTTCGTATATTTCTAAATACTTGATTTTCAGGGGCAGCCAATGGCCAAATCACTGATTTTCCACTTGTAACAATCACCCTAGAGGTCGTTCCAACATGTTCCCCACTTATGGAGTCATGGTCAGCTGATTTTAACATGGTTGTTCCATTTGTCCTCCTGCAATCAATATAAAATATTCTGTTTTTTTACAAGTGTCATAGTCAAATAATTAGTTGATTCAAATCAAATATCTCCCCAACAGTCATAATAATTAACTAGAATTACCAAATTCAAAATTCAAAATTGCCATACATGGAAAAGAATTTCCAAATTTGAATTTACTAAGAACGGAATAAGTTTCTAGCAATTTTAAATTTCAAAATATTTTATTTTTTTGGGGATGTCACATTCTTTCCCCCTTCAGTAAAAGATTGTCCTCAATGTTCATTCCTTTCTTGGAACAGGATTGGATGAGATTTCCGCAAATCGCCCTGCAACTCCCAAGTAGCCTCCTCAAGACTAAGGTGCTTCCATTACACCTTTACCTGAGCGACGACTCTGTTCCAAAGTGCTATTTCTCTCTAGTCCAGAATGCGCAAGCATTCCACCTGCACCAAGTTCCAATCAATCATATGAGTAGGGTCATGAATATATCTTTTCAACAAAGAAACATGAAATATATTATGAATTCTTAGATTAGATGGAAGTGCAAGTTGATATGCTACGGGTCCAATTTGAGCTAGTATCTTGAAGGGCCCACAAAACTTGGGTGCCAATTTGGCATAGTTCCCTAACTTCAACGAGATTTTTTGGGCTTTGACCTTCAAATAAACATGGTATCCCACTTGAAATTTCAAGTGTCTTCTTTTCTGATTTGCATAGCTCTTATGTATATCCTGTGCTTCTTTCAATTTTTGTTGTACCTTTCTTACCATGTTCTCCATTTCTTGGAGCATCTCTAGTCCAACCATGAGTCTATCAGCTAGGTTATCCCAGCTAATTGGATTCATACACATTCTCTCGTACAATATTTCGAAAGGACTCAACTTAGCCGAAATTTGGTACCCATTGTTATATGCAAATTGTACCAACTGCAGGTAGTCTTCCCACTTGGTCGGTTTTGTTCTTACGTACATACAGAGAATATCCTCTATGATATGGTTTGTCCTTTCCGTCTGTCCATCCATTTGTGGATGATCACTTTTACTAAAATTCAAGTTATTGTTTAGCTCTGCAAACAATTCCTTCCAAAAACCAGATGTAAATTTTATGTCTCTATCTAAAATCATCATTTGAGGAATACCATGCAGTTTAAAAAATTCTTTCATGAATATTTCAACAATGTTTATAGATTTAAAAGTAGACTTTACAGGAATAAAGTGTCCAGACTTACTGAGTTTATCGATTACAACCAAGATAGAATCATTTTGTTTCTGAGTTTTAGGCAAACCTGTTATAAAGTCCAGTGATATAGTCTCCCATTTCCATTTTGGTACTGGTAATGGTTGTAATAGGTCGGTTGGGTGTTGGTGCTCAGCCTTAACCTGCTGACAATCTTGGCACCTAGCCAAGTACTCAGTTGTTTCTCCCTTCATATTAGGCTAGTAAAATAGATTTCTAAGTGTTTTTATTGTTTTCTGGTAACGTGGATGGCCAGAATATGGTTTCTTATGCACTTCATCTAATACTGCGAATTCTAACTCTGTTGAATCTGGTATGTAAAGTTTGTTTTTAGATTGTAATAGTTCGTTCTTGTCGATACTTAGATCTAGTTTATCTGAGTTTGTGATACTATTTTGAAATTATACAATCATCTTAGTGTAATTAGCTTCGTCAATACCTATCGTCCTTATTCTTTGTTCCAGATCACTTTCTTCCTTGCTAATATTTATCTCAAATAACCCATGGAATCTTATGCTTAAAGCATCTGCTACTTTATTTTCCTTACCCTTGATATGTCTGACCTCGAAGTCAAATTCGCTCAAGAAGGCTAGCCATCTTGCTTGTCTTGCATTAAGATTTGGTTGGCTAAACATATATTTCACCCCGCTATTATCGGTCAATAGTAGAAATTTTATGCCCATTATGTAGTGTCGCAACATTTTTAAGGTGTGTATTACCACTACTAATTCCAAGTCATGAGTGAGATAATTTCACTCGTGTTCTTTTATTTTACAGGACTCATAACAAATAACGTGTCCTTCCTGACTTAGGACACCACCTAGTCCTTCTTTACTTGCATCAACACATATGGTCAAGTCTTTATCTGGGTCTTCTACCTTCAAAATGGTTCCAGTTGTCAATGATTCCTTCAGTTTGTGAAAACTGTATTGACACTTCTCTGACCAGTTAAACTTGGTCCCTTTCTTTTTTAATGAGGTGATAGGATAGGCTATTTTGGAAAACCCTTCTATAAACCTATGGTAATATAGAATGATTCCCATGAATGACCAGATATCTACTACATCCTTAGGTACCAACCATTCCATAATGGCTTTTGTCTTCTCCGGGTATATGGAAATGCCTTCTGCTGAAATTACATGTCCTAGATATTGTATTTCTTTTTTATAGAAGTCACACTTGTCAAATTTGGTGTACAACTTGTGTTTCCTCAATTCTTGTAGAACTATACTTAAGTGTTCATCATGTTCCTCCTCCGTTTTTTAATAGACCAGAATATCATCGATAAATACTACCATGAACTTGTCTAAGTATTGACTGAAAATACTGTTCATCGGGCACATAAACATGGCTGGTGTGTTAGTGAGTCAGAAAGGCATGACTACGAACTCGTAATGTCATATCTTGTCCAAAACGTTGTTTTTCTTATGTCCTCGTCTTTTATCCTAACTTGATGATAAACGAGTCGTAAATCCAACTTTGAAAATATCTTGGCCCCACCTACTTTATCGAACAGATCATTTATCCTTAGTAAGGTGTATTTGTTCTTAATAGCCATTTTGTTCAGTTCTCTATAATCAATACATAGTCTTAGAGTATTGTCTTTCTTTTTCACAAAGAGGACTGGTGCACCCCATGGTGAGACACTCGGTCTGAGATACTCTTTGTCCAAAAATTCTTGTAATTGTATTTTTAATTCTGTCAGTTCTGATAGACTCATTCGGTAGGGTGCTTTTGATATAGGGGTTGAACCGGGTAGTAGGTCTATGGAGAAGTCTATTTCCCTTCTAGGAGGTAATTCTGGTTTCTCATACACAAACATGTCTCTAAATTCACGTAGGATAGCAAAGTCTTCTAACTTTGTCTTATCTTATTTTTCTAATAGATTTGACACTTGGATGGCATAAAATTGACATCCCTTTCTAATACATTTCTTTAGTTGCATCGCTGAAACTTGTTTGACTGATACAGGTTTTGGTATGCCTTGGGTTGTTCTAACAGTGTTGAAATAATCTTTATAGCTAAGTATTTTTGTATAACAGTTTAGTACTTCTTTGTTTTGTTCCAACCAATCCATCCCAATAATCATATCATAAGATCCTAGTGGTAGGATGTTCAGATTGGTCCTTATATTTTGACCATCTAAGCTGATCTCAAAATAAGAAATAAAGTCAACTACTTTCCTTTTAGTACCTGTTGCTAGTTGTACAAGCCATGATTTTGCGTGCTTCAGTTTCATAAGTTTATTTGACTCTACTACATTAGCAGTAATATAACTTAACGTAGCTCAAGGGTGAATTAAAACACAAATTCGAGTGTCATTGATTTTACCTTTGATTTCTACCACCAAGGACTAGTGGTCAGCTTGTCAACCATCTATGGCTACATTTATCCGATGCAGGCTACTTCCCATGTCTCCCACTGTCGAGGCTTCCTGCAAATTATGAACAACAGTTTTGTTTGCTAAAATTAAATGTGGATAGTTCCTCCTTAGATAAGGCTCTGCACATTCCTAACACTTTAATGGCTCATAGGAGTTGTCGCCAATCTTATTCGTTCCTAGTTTTACCAGTTTACCGTTGCCTTGTGTATTTGGATGATTGGAGTGAAATTCCTTTCTTGGAAAAAAATTTGTTGCATTCTGATAAGGATTTGGTTGGTATCCCTTCTCCCGCTGGTTCATTCGATCTTGCTTCTTATCCTTCCAGGCTTTGGGAAACTCTACCTACTGTTTATACTGGTCATAGCACATTCGTGCTTTCCAAAATACCTCACTCAAGGATTTGGGGTTGTCAAACTCAATTCTGTCTCTCTAGGACTGTGGTAAACAACTTAAGAATTGTTGTATTTTTACCTTATCCTCTCGGATGTACGGTACGAACCTTATTAGTTCTAAAAATTTATTTATAAGGTCCTCCATCATCGTTTGTCTGATTCATAACTCGTAAAATTATTTCATCTTCCTTTCATAATATCTTTCAGAAAGGTATTGTTTCTTGAAATACTTCTTAATGTCAGACCAATCCAACTGTTTCTCCTTTAGGCCCTTGGCCAATTTCAGGTCTTTCCACCAAATGATGGCCTTCCCCTTCAGATTGTAGATGGCCATTGTGGCCTTCATGTTGCTGGAATAGTTGTAGATTTGGAAGTATTTTTTGATGTCCAACAACCACGCCTTAGATTCTTCTCCTTTCCTGGATTCTCCATCAAAGGTAACTCGTTTAATCTTTTTAAATTCTCCTTCAAGGTGGCCTACTTGTTTTCTTTTTCTCTCTGGTTTAGTTTTGTCTTCAATTGAAGGTGTCCCTTCAGATGAACTGTCTCTTTTTTCTGTTTCCGACCCATATGTCTTGGAGGCCCTTTTGCTGACCTCTTCATCATGGTTATCATCTTTTGTGCTTTTCTTGGTTACTATACTACACAACAGGACTTCATTTATATCTTTTTGTTCCTGCTCTACTTTCTTCAATTTTTCATTGTCGGATTTGAAAATCTACAGTTCAACAATAGGATTCCTTATTGTTTCCAACACCTCCGTGGGTTAGCTTCCATCACTATTATGTCTTGGATCTCCACGAGGTCCTTGTTGCATATTTCCTTCCATCCTGATTTCTACACCCTCCTAAGCTGCCATAATTAACATAAAACAGAAAGGGATTTCTATTTGTAACCATACGATTGATTAATTTTACATAAATCAAAATATATACTAAGAAACTAATGTGGCTCTATTCCAACCCAGTGTTGTAACTTTTTGCTCTAATACCATATGTATGTATCTCAAAATCTGTCTAAAAAAAAGTAAAAATCCATTTGTACATTTATCCTTGAATAACTTCGATAATCAAGAAAGGTAGGCTTTCTATTATAATGCTTGATTCTATGAGTTTTCTAGAGTCCTTACTATCGTCGACTGTCATTACCACTTAGCTTAAAGTTTTCAAACAGACGATATAAGAAGTGCTTACTCCACATTTCAATGTTTATTTAAAGTCTCGTAACTATAATTACTTTCCTATCTGTTTGTACCTATAACCATTACCATAGGCTTACAATACAACGAATTTGGGTTTTATGGCCTAAGACTTACGTGTTAGACCATACACATAAACCATTACCATAGATTTACAATACATACAACTTAGGTAAAAGGTCGAGCGTTAGAGTATACTCTTCTGTGAAAAGTTTAATATAAGCAGGCCCCTTTATTTTAAATTATTTGGATACAGGATAGTGGTTAGGTAAGGCCTTCCAGTTAAAATTTGAGTACGAATATGTTATAGCACTCTACCATGCTAGTAAATCCCAGTCGACTCCACCTGTCTGAACGTAGTGTCAACTGTACAATATATTAACTGCATTTATTGTGATTTGGGGTTAAAGGTTTCCATGAGTCGCACCAACGCTTCCTTAATCCATGGTTCATTGAATACCAAAGGAGGGTTAGGTATGATATGTAATTAATATTTACTAGAGAATTAAAGGTGGTAGGGTACATGCTACAATCAAGGCCATCACTTGACCTGTTACCCAATGTGGACGTGCCATGTCGATCTCATCACCTGGTCATTCGTAGCTGCAGACGTTATTCTCCGAGGAAGGAGTTCTCTAGGTTAATGGATTTTTGTTGTGGGGAGGTTCTTCGGAATTCTATCTCTGTGTCTCCGATTTCTTGGCAAAGGGAAACAATAGTGAGTATTTTCTCATAGTGGAGGCAGCATCGCTATCTAACCCACTGATAAGTTTTCTTATTATTTCTGCATCTCTAGTCCTATATTTGTGGCTAAGTTCTCTTTCTCTTGCAACCACTATGGATAACCTATGTGTTGTAGTGATTATACTATCTGTAAGTTGTTATTATCTCATTTAGAAATCTCTAGGAAGGCCCTAGAAGTTCCTCCACTCTGCTAAGTAGTTTTATTACTGCGTTCTTATCTATTCTGTAAATTTTGAAAGGGCTTGATACCTTGTTCCTTTGTTTTCTTAGTGTTTTACAAGTAGATTGCCTCTAGGGCATGATGTTCCCACTCTAATTGCCTATCCTGTATCATTGTTTGGTATTGATTTTTTGTGGGATCTTTCCTGGATTCCATTCCAGAAGTTAAGTTTATTAGGGTGAGAGCGTTGCACTGTAATTGCAGTATTTCCTTGTCCATATTAAATAAATTTTATTTGTTTCATAGGCTCTAAATTCCCGTCATGGCTGGTTATACTCCAATGAGTATCTAAATAATGGTCTCCTTGACCCAGATCCTCTCATATTCCTCAAAGGGCCCTTTCGCTTGTATACCATCCTCAGGAATAACCTGTAACCCCAAAGAGAAAGTCCCTGAAAGGATCTTTCATAATTTTTTTTTTTTTTTTCAAATGTTGATGTAATGGTACTTCTCAGGTTCAAAAGATTTATATCATGTAACTAGTAAATATTTACGGGTTTTGTATTAACTTACTGTGGTCTATCAATAGGCTAAATCATTTTGTGTTACCTTAATCCTATCTTTGTAAATTTTAAAAGAAACGGATTCCTGTGTCTAACATTCATATCAACTGTATTTCAATTTTATCTCCTTAGAAAGATTTCGTTTGGTATATTATATGTATCTCGTCTATACCTCAGAGTATAATAATTCACTATTTAATGTCTCTAGAATCAGTACTAGAACTACTATTATATTTACGAAAAACCATAGTTTCTTGTATAACTTCTTTATAAAACTAAATGTTGTAACTAAAGATGGGGCCCTATTTGATGCGAGGTACCCATCATATTAATCAAGCTCGCTCCTCGACTTTCGGTTGGTGGATGACCATAGCTGGGAAAATAGAGCATCCACACAGAAAATCCAAGATAAGTACAGGTTCTGTCAAGTGATATATTTCCATTCTATGGATAATTTTATTCACCCTTCTTTTGTATAGCTCTAATATTTCAATGGAATATTTAGTTACTAATATTTTAATGGTACAAATTTTGTAGAGTCCTCATCAGTATGTAGTTTCAGATACCCCGGCCATCCTTGGTGACAAAGGTATTCGGGTTCCATGCCCTTAACCCTCTCTTTCTCATTCTTTTGTTCTAGAGGAAGGGCATGGTCCCTTTCCAGTGCTTTTATTAACTGTGTAGTTCTGTTATGGTTTCGATACCGTTTGATTAAGGGTAACCAGTCTTGTGATGGTAATTTCTATCATTTAAATAGAACAAAGTATGGGATATTTATTGGTTCCC
This sequence comes from Picea engelmannii, assembly GCA_009831015.1. NCBI lineage: Eukaryota > Viridiplantae > Streptophyta > Pinopsida > Pinales > Pinaceae > Picea > Picea engelmannii. Next base: position 123,979 of record ML788795.1, read on the forward strand.
AAAATCGGATGAGATATGTAATATATTCTTAAAAGAATTTTCAGGATTTCCCTCTCGCTTTCTTGTAATGGCATATTGGTTATTTCATTGATTTAATATACTAATGCCGTATTAGTTTATTCCAAGAAAATGATTTTGAATTGAATAAAGGTAGTCGACTATTGCCAACTTATATGTATATCTTATCTATAGTTGACTCCAGATAGCATGATGGTATATAGATTTCCACAAATCTCCCTCCAACTCCCAAGTGGCCTCCTCAGGAGTAAAGTTCTTCCATTGCACCTTTACCTGAGTGGCGACTTTGTTCCAAACTGCTATTTCTCTCTGGTCTAGAATGCCCACGCATTCCACTTACACCAAGTTCTAGTCAATCATATGAGTAGGGTCATGAATATATCTTTTCAACAAAGAAATGTGAGATATATTATGAATTCTTAGATTAGATGGAAGTGCAAGTTGATATGCTGCGATTCCAATTTGAGCTAGTATCTTGAAGGGCCCACAAAACCTGGGTGCCAACCTGGCACAGTTCCCTAACTTCAATGAGAATTTTTGGGCTTTGACCTTCAAATAAACATGGTCTCCCACATGAAATTTCAAGTGTCTTCTTTTCTGATCTGCATAGCTCTTATGTCTGTCATGTGCTTCTTTAAAGTTTTGTTGTACCTTTCTTACCATGTTCTCCATTTCTTGGAGCATCTCTGGTCCAACCATGAGTCTATCAGCCATGTTATCCCAACTAGTTGGAGTCGTACACTTTCTGTCATATAGTATTTCGAAAGGACTCAACTTAGCCGAAGTTTGGTACCCATTGTTATATGCAAATTCTACCAAGTGAAGGTACTCTTCCCACTTGGTCGGTTTTGTTCTTACGTACATATAGAGAATATCCTCTATGATTTGGTTAAACCTTTCCGTCTATCCATCCATTTGTGGATGATAGCTTATACTGGAATTCAAGTTAGTGTTTAGCCCTGCAAACAATTCCTTCCAAAAACTGGATGTAAATTTTACGTCTCTATCTAAAATCAACATTTAAGGAATACCATGCAGTCTAAAAAAATCTTTCATGAATATTTCAGCAATGTTTATAGCTTTAAAATTAGACTTTACAGGAATAAAGTGTGCAGACTTACTGAGTTTATCGATTACAACCATGATAGAATCATTTTGTTTCTAATCTTTAGGCAAACCTGTTATAAAGTCGAGTGATATAGTCTCTCATTTCCATTCTAGTACTAGTAATGGCTGTAATAGGTTGGCTGGGTGTTGGTGCTCGGCCTTAACCTGATGACAAACTTGGCACCTAGCCAAGTAGTTATCTATTTCTCCCTTTATATTAGGATAGTAAAATAGTTTTCTAAGTGTTGTTATTGTTTTCTGGTAACCTGGATGGCCAGAATACGGTTTCTTATGCACTTCATCTAAAACTGTGAATTTTAACTCTGCTGAATCTGGTATGTAAAGTCTGTTTTTAAATCGTAATAGTCCCTTCTTGTCGATACTTAGATCTGGTTTATCTGAGTTTGTGATACTATTTTGAAATTATACCATCATCTTAGTGTAATTTCCTTCATTAATAGATGCCATCCTTATACTTTGTTCTAGATTACTTTCTGCCCTGCTGATATTTATCTCAAATAACCCATGGAATCTTTTCCTTAAAGAATCTACCACTTTATTTTCCTTACCCTTGATATGTCCGACCTCGAAGTCAAATTCGCTCAAGAAGGCTAGCCATCTTGCTTGTCTTGCATTAAGATCTGGTTGGCTAAATAGATATTTCACCCAACTATTATCTGTCAATAGTAGAAATTTTTTGCCCATTATGTAGTGTTGCCACATTTTTAAGGCATGTATTACCACTACCAATTCCAAGTCATGAGTGAGATAATTTAACTCGTGTTCTTTTATTTTCCAGGACTCATAACAAATAACATGTCCTTCCTGAATTAGACGTAAAGTAAGATGATTCCTTTCTTCTGACCTCATTGTTAGATGTAAAACAAGATGATGATGTGTTCCTTTCTTCTAACCTAGTTGTTAGATGTAAAGAAAGATGATGATGTATTCCTTACTTCTGACCCAGTTGTTAGATGTAAAACAAGATGTTGTATACCTTGCTTCTGACCTAGTTGTTAGATGTAAAGAAAGATGTGAGTTGCACTGAGCTACCAGATTAACAACTATGACATAGAGCGAGTCTAGTACTATGATGGGCCAGCCTAGTGCTGTGATGAGGTATCATTTTTTTATACTAATACATATTAATGAAGATGATGATGACATTCTTTCGAGAATGATGATGTTGCCGATGAAGAAAACTTCCAATGATCTATAGATACGCTAGCCAAGATGATATTGATGATGTTGTCCTCCTACCTGATGTTGTTGAGGATGTTGTCCTCTCTCTCTCACATGATGCTGTTGAAGAATAGCCTTTTTGTTAAGGGGGAGTGTTGAAATAATGTAACTGCAAAGAGTATTCTTATTATTATTGATATTTTATTTATAAGATCAATCCCCAATGTGGATTGATCATGTCAGATATTGTAATAGGACAAAATCCCCTTTTGTAGATTGGTCAACAGACAATTATAATAGGAACAATAAGATGTTAGCCCCAACAGTTAATAAGAAGACCCAGAAATATAATAAAGGTAGGTTTACCCTCCCAGATTAACAAGTCAGCCCTGCCAGTGAAGAGACACTTCACACGTGCCAGAACTTGTATAAATAAAGGAGGCTAGTGCCTCATTTGATCACAAATCACTTGCTCAATTTGAGAGACAAGTTTTCATCTGTTACCAGCAAAGGAGAGAGAGAGTGGCGCATATCTTGGAGAGGAATTTCTATTTTAGCATAGAGATCTCTTGGCATTGTATTGGCTATCTATATTAATGAAGTTTTGCTGGGTTTTCTTCCCCTAGAGGGTTTCCCAGGATAAATGTTGTGTCTCTTGTGAATGTGTATTTCTTAGTGATCTTTTTCTTATGTTGTTGTTATCTATTGAAATGCAAAGAACTATAATAATTGCATAAACATTAACGCTATCGAGTTAAGGTCTGTTGCAATAACGATTTATGAGAACGTTATTGTTAAATTTAAAAACATTGAGGGCTGATCAAAAGAGATTAACTGCAATATTGAATTCAAACAAGGTTTTCCCTTGTCCTCTGTCCTTTTTGGCATATACATTGATAAGTTAGAAGATTGATTGGAAAAAATAGATTGTGTCGACCCTACTCTCACTGGTATAGTCATCAATATTTTTCTTTATGTCGATGATATCTCTCTTATGGAAAGAAGTCCCCATGATCTTGAAAACGAACTAAGAATCCTCAAGGGATTTTTTTTGCAATATGGGTATGACTGTTAATACCGATAAGACTAAGGTCATGATTATTAAATCCAATAAGATTACTTATTGATCTAGATTGTTTTCAAAATGAAATGAAAGAACACAAACTACAATGAAATACTCATGAAAATGGTAAGAAACAGAGAAATACAACAATACTTGATTTCTATTAATGAAATAATTGTAAAGAGACTATAAAAATATAGAGTGCAAGACTCGCTAGAATGGTGGTAGTTTTATCTTTGAGAAGAGATGTGACGGCTACGCTCATTCACAAGAAGATGATTACAATGAGGCTCTTAAAGCCTTTTTATGATAAACATGAATTCCAAAACCCTAGACATCCAAAAACCTAACCCTAGGAGATGAAACATAAAGAGTCATGTGGGCCCCGTTTGCGTAAGTTAGTACATTAACTTCTCAGGGTCATAAATTTTTCATACAATCTTTGTTTTAGGCACGTGATAGTCCATTGGAAATGTATTTTCAAGAATTACGCATTATGCTGTAAAACTGTGAGTTTGTCTATAGTTTTATTATGGCACACCAAAAAAAATAATTTTAGGGCCCCAAAATGGCCTTGGAAGTAGAAAAAAGATTTGTTGACATGAAAAATACCAAAATAAGCGAGTTGGATTAGGTGGGCAGCCACCAGTATCCACGTGTAAGATGTGTAATGATTGAGACAACCCCAGAAGTGTAGAACCCACAATTACAAAGAATTATAGAAGAACGTGTTGAACTAAAAATTTCATTGGTGTTGTGCGAGGGGATTTTGTGGAAGTCACACCACTTTCCAATGTTGTTCTTCATCTTTCCTTTACCCTTCTTGTCCTATGTCTTGGATTGGTTATCTAGAGGCTTGTAGTGATCCAGGTTTTATGAGAAGAATGAAATGAATATAGATTATTGTTATTCTTAACAACAAAACATAAGAATAAAAGAAATACAATAACAAAGATACAACAATATTGGTTTCTATTCAATAAGAAAATGTGTTGAAACTTTAAAATGCAATGGAAAAAAATCTTGCTAGAATGATGACGACTTTTCTCTGAGAAGAGATTTGACTATTGCACTCTTTCATAAGAAGATGGTTACAATGAGGATCTCCAAGAATTTTTACAATAAACAAGAATGCCAAAACCATAGACATCCAAAAACATAACCCTAGGATATGATGCGCCAAAAGTTATGTGGGCCCCGCTGGGGTAAGTTAGTACATCAACTTCTCGGGGTCATAACTTCTGCATACGATCTCCATTTTAGGCGTCCGATATCCCATTGGAAATTTATATATGAGGACTACACATTTTTTCATCAGAATCTAACTTCATCTATAGTTTAATTGTGGTGATCCCAAAAAATGTTGTTTAAGTCCTCAAAACGACCCCGAAAGTCAAGGACCCGAACACTAGAAAAAAAACTTCCAATCTTCCAAACTGCCAAATGAGCTAGTTGGAATAGGTGGGAGGCCACTGAAATCCATCTATATCAATCCTTCCCCCTTAGAAATAAATTTTATCCATTGTGTTGAGTTCCCCCATCAGAAGAGGAAATTTCTGTTGGATTTGGCCCCTAGTGAGTTAGTTGCCTTGGTGTAGGAGATTCCCTACTTTGACAACTCGATAAAGACAGATGCTTTGTTGGTGTGTACCCTTGAACTGTGTGTTCACAATATGATAATTGGATGTCTATTTTATGAAGTCAGGTTTGAGCTCTGTGGGTTTCAACTATTTTGTTATCTCTGAGGTATCTAATAATGGTGGGAAATATGGTCAAAGGAGATCCACGTTGAACACAGGGTGCAAGCCAAGGGAAGGTGGAATGATGAGTTGAAAATAATTAACACCAATAGCCTTCATGATGGTGTAACGTCCATAACAGAGTGGGAGAATATTCCTATGGGGATCTGTAAGGCATTCTTTTTGCAAGTGCAACCACACTTTGTCTCCCACCTAAAACTTATGTCGCACTTGGTGTTGATCAGGGTGACGCTTGTACTTGAACTTGTACTTTTGTAAAATATCCTGAACCTATTGGCGGATGTGTTGGATCCACTCAATGACCTAGGAGGATTTTTCAACTTCAATTGGAGAAGTATATGATTCTATCAGGGTGGTTGCAATAGGTGGTACAACATTCATGGGACCCAATGGTTGGAATCCCAACCCGACCTAAAAGGGGCTATGGTTGGTTGAGCTATGTAGGGATTAGTTGTAGATATGTTGAACATAGGGAAGAATATCATCCCATGTATAGGGGTTCTTTGAATTATGCATATGCAAGATATGCACGATCATCGGATTGACGACCTCAGTATGGCCATCTATCTAGGGGTGGAAGGTAGTGGATTTGGTGATCTTGGTGTCCAACAATGACTAGAGGCTCGACCAGAATGTGTTGAGGAACCGGTTGTCTAGATTTGAGAAAATGGTTTATGGGATTCCAAAATGTACCCATATTTGTTCAAATAATATCTTGGCAATGTCCTCTATTGTGATGCTCTTCTTCCAGGAGACTAGGATCACCATCTTAGAAAAGCGATCAACAACCAAAAAAACACAGTCATTTCCTCTCTTGGTGGATGGAAAGCCTGACATGTAGTCCATTGAGATAGATGTTGATGGCTTGGTTAGGAGTAGGGACGGGTGTATACAAGAACTATTTCTTAATGGTCGGTTTCACAATAACATAGGTAGTGAAGGACCTGATATACTTGTTGACATCATGTCAAAGTTTCGACCAATAGAAATGTTTCCGTAGTACTACCACTGTCTTTTGCACACCAAGGTGTCCTACCACCCGACTGTAGTGGACTTCCTAAATCAGTTGCACTCACTTTTTTGATGGAACGCAAATATGGCCCAGTTGACACAATAACCCATCCTGAAGATGGAAATTACCAACAACTGAGTTTGTGCCCAAGATTTGGTATGTGGTGGTGAATTCATGGTCTGTCTCATAGAGGTTGGGCCATATGGAGGTCTCGTGGCACTAAAATTTTAGCATTGTGGTGAGTGTCATGACTGGAGGTCATCTGAGGAAATCAACGACTCGATTGGTACTACCTTTTTTATACTTGATGTTAAGGTGGAACTGCTACAATTATGTGGACCACTTATGATGGAGGTCATTCTGCAATTTTCCTTCTCTCTGCATTAACTGCAGAGACTTATGATCCGTGTGGATGATTGTCTCCTTCCTGAGAATGTAATGTCTCCATTGTTAGTAGGATTTCATAATGGAGTACATTTCTTTGTCGTAAGTAGGGTACTTACAGACAACATATGATAGTGTTTCCCTACAATAGGTCACGGGGTGGTTGATCAGAGTGAGAACTATGCCCACATCATAGTTCGAAGAATCCGTCTCGATATCAAAGGGTTGTTGCATGTTTGGTAATGAAATTATTGGGGATGAGAGAAAGTGTTGTTTTAAATCATCGAACGCTTGTTGTTGGTATAGGCCCCACAAAATGTTTTCCTTATCACCACCCCTGGTTAATTCTCTCAAGGCCCATGAAATATGGGAGAATCCCCACAAGAACCTGTGATATAAATTGGTAAAGCCTAAAAAGATCTGAATCTCAGTTAGTGTAGTTGGGGTTAGCCAGTCATGAATGACTTGGATCTTGGATAGATACACATGAAAACCATGTTGATCCACTATTTAGCCTAGCTATTGGACCTTGTCCATGATGAAGGATCATTTTTCCTAGTTGGCATATAGCTTGTTTTGTCGTAGGGTATGAAAAAATTGTTGAATATGCTACAAGTGTTCCACCCACGTCTTGTTGTAGACGATGATGTTATCCAGATACACCACTACAAAAGTATTGGTGAAAGGTTGAAGGATATAATCCATCATCCTCATGAAATTTGTTGGAGCATTTGTGAAACCAAAGGGAATGACCAACCATTCAAAAAGACCTTCTTTCGACTTGAAGGAGGTTTTTGATACATCTGTCTATTCTATGGGGACCTGGTGGTATCTAGACTTTAGATCATTCTTAGTGAAGTATTTTCCCCCCTTGAGATGATAAAGGAGATCATTGATTCAGGGAATCAGGTACCAGTTCCCGACTGTGATTTTTTTTAGGGATCGATAATCAATGCAGAGTCACTAAGTCATATCTTTCTTCTACAACAACACGATTGGGCTCCCACAAGGTGATGAGTTGGGATGGATGTGCCCCTTGTGGAGCATTTCTTGGATATGTCACCTGATATCCTGATTCTTTGATAGAGAGGAGAAATAGACTGACCCATTGGGAAGTGGTATGTTGAGGGTCAGATCGATGGGATGCTTGACCTGACAGTGCAAAGGTACCTCTATAGGTGAGGAGAAGATATATTTCTATTCAACCATGAAGTTGTCCACTTTCTTTTTTTGTGTGAATAGAGTGGCTATGGAGGACTTGGATATGGCTATAATATTTTGCTTGCTCTAAGAGAGAATCAATAAGAAGACAAACTTCTTCGTCGAAGAGATGACCTTCTTTCATTGTTTGGTAGAGACCAAGGAAATAACACTAGGTTGGAGTGCTTCAGGTATCCAATACAATTTCTTATCCAAAGTAATAATATCACTATGAGGCCTAGACTCATATATAGCATGATGTTTCCATAAATAAGGTTGGCCCGAAAGAACATTACAAACTTTGAGAGGATCAACATCACACAATACCTCATCTTTTAAGAGCTTGATGTCCTATGGTAGGCGACATTGTTGGCTGATGCAAACATCACTTTCTTGGTGGAGCTATCCAATGGTGTAGGGTTGTGGGTGCGGCGTTGTCGGCATGGATAGTCGCTTCACAACCTCTTCTGATATGAGGTTCTTCTATCTACCTCTATCAAAGATAAAGTGCAGCAAGGTGCCTTTTACCCACATCTATAAATGAAAGAGGTGCTCACCTTCTTCTGGCTCATCTAGATCACCAAGCTAGACCTTGTTGGTAGCAACGATGGCACTAGGTTTCACATCAATGATCTGTATCCCCTCTTCCGGTTCAGACTGAGAGTAAAAAATTGCATATGATTTAGAGTCTTTCACCTCATCCACCAACAATTTGTTTGAGCAGAAATCAATAGTGTTATGTCAGGGGCTCTTGTGGAAGTCCCACCACTTTCTGATATCTTTCATTGTCTCTTCGATGTCCTTGTTTTCTTGCAGCCTAGAATGGTTGTCCTGAGGCTGTCCATATTTTCTCTGTCCTTTTTTCTTCGGATTGGGGCTTCCCTTTACTTTCTTTTGATGTGAGCAGTATACAGGCCCAAATTTTCGTGTCTTTTGTTTAATATTTTGCTCGATTTTGACAACATATCGATAGGTCACACCCAAAGACGAGATGTCCAAAATCTCCATTTCATCTTGGATGTATATATGAATACCACCGTGATACTTGAGCACTAGATATCACTTAGAATATTTGATACCCATCTTGGTGCACAAGGTATGGAAGATATTTTTGAACTCTGGAACAACTTGGTCTCTTTCCTATCGCAATGTGGTCCATTTTGTATATAGATCGTTATAACTTATAACATAGTGGTATTGTTCCTTGATAGCATCCCTGAAGGATTCCCAGGTGACGAAGATTGTAAATAGTGAGGGTTCCTCTGTTTCCTTTTTCTCACAGAAAGTCTCCCACCAATATTTTACATAGGGAATGGCTTTGAGGACAACAGACGTAATCTTTTCTCTCTTCGAAAAGTTATGGATAAAAAAATACCCTTCTACCAGATACAACCATTTGTCTACAATGTCTACATCTATCTAAAATTTTAATATGGGAATATCAAAGTTGATTTTTACCTTGAAAGGGGCAACACCTTTGCTTGTGGAAGATGTGTCACTTGTTCATAGTTTCTGAAGCATTTGTGAAAACTATCCATCATTTCATTCCTATTTTGTGTGAGGGATTTTTTTGAAAGGATCTTTTGTCCCGTTGTATTTATTTTTTCCCACCATGAGAGGTCGCTTGAACTATGTTTCCACAATATGATCATTGGATTCCTTTTGTAAGTAGTCAGGGTTGAGCTCTATGGGTGTCAACAATTCTGTTATCTTTGAGCTGTCTAATAATGGTAAGAAATATGACTGAATGAGATGCATGTTGAACTCTGGGTGCAGGCAAAAGAAAGGGGGAATGTTGAGCTCAAAATAATTTTCACCCACAACCATTATGATGGTGTAAGGTCCATAATGGAGCGGGATAATCTTACGATCAGGCCCTGTAAGGAATTCTTTTTGAGAGTGCAGCCACACTTTGTCTACCACCTGAAACTTATGTGGCACTCAATTTTGATCATGGCGTTGCTTGTACTTGGAATTATACTTATGTAAAATATCCTCAACCTATTGGAGGATGTGTTGTATCCTCTCAATGAGCCAAGAGGATTTTTTATCATTCATTGGATCAGGAGAAGAGTTGGCTAGGGTGGATGCAAGAGGTAGTGCAACATCCATGGGACCCAATGGTTGGAATTCCAACTTGACCTAAAAGGGGTTGTGGATGATAGAGCTATGTAGGGCTCATTTGTAGCTATGATGAACATAGGGAAGACTCTCATCCCATGTGTGGGGGTGATTGGAATTCTACATTCACAGGATATGAACGATCATCCAATTATTGAACTCAGTTTGTCCATCTATATGGAGGTGGAAGGAAATGGATTTTGTGAGCTTGGTGTCCAACAGTGACCAGAGGCTTGACGATAATGTGATGAGGAATCGACTGTCCCGATCTGAGAAATTATTTTGTGGGATTCCAAAATGTATCCATACTTGTTCAAATAAGAGCTTGGTGGTGGCCTCTATTGTGATTCTCTTCTTGCACGTGACAAGGATCACCATCTTGGAAAAGCGATCAACAACCACAAAAACACAGTCATTTCCCCTCTTGGTGGATGGAAGGCCCAACATGGAGTCCATTGAGATGGATTCCCATGGCATTTCAGGAGTAGGAAAGGGGTTGTATAGGCCTTGTGTCTTAGTGGTCGATTTGGAAATAACACAGGTAGTGCAAGGCCTAATATACTTCCTGACATCTTGTATGAGTTTCAAACAATAGAAATGTTTCTGCAGCACTACCACTATCTTTTCGACACTGAATTTTCCTTCCACCTGACTGTAGTGGGCTTCCCAAATCATCCTTTCTTGCTCGCTTGATGGAACGCAAACATGGCCCAGTTGGCACAATATCCCCTTCTGAAGATTGAAATTAGAGACAACTGAGTTTGCGTCGAACATTTGGTATTTGGTGGAGAGTTTAGGGTCTATCTCATAGAGGTTGGGCCATATAGAGGTCTCGTGGCCAAATGAGTCTAGCACCATGGTGAGTGTTGTGACTAGAGGTTCACTGAGACAATCAACAACTCGGTTTGTACTACCTATTTTATACTTGATGTTGAGATATAACTACTGCAAGTATATGGACCACATTTGATGGCAGTTATTCTGCAATTTTCCTTGTGTCTGCATAAACTGTAATGGCTTATGATCCATGTGGATGACTGTCTCCTTCCTAAGAATGTAATGTCTCCACTGGGGGTAGGCTCGCACAATGGAGTACATTTCTTTGTTGTAAGTAGGGTACTTACAAAAGAAATCTAATGGTGTCTCACTATGATAGGCCACAGGGTGGTGGTGTTGAGTGAAAATTGTGCCCATGGCATAATATGAAGAATCCGTCTTGATCACAAAGGGATGTTGTAGGTCATGTAATGAATGTACTGGGGATGAGCACAAGTGTTTATTTAAATCATCAAATACTTGTTGTTGGGATATGCCCCACACAAAGTTTTCCTTACCACCACCCTTGGTTACTTGGCCAAGGGCCCATGAAATATGGGAGAATCCCAACATGAACCTGTGATAGAAATTGGTAAGGCCTAAGAAGCTCTGAATCTTAGTGAGTGTGGGTGGGGCTGGCCAGTCACAGATGACCTAGATCTTGGATCTATTTACATGCACACCATGTTGATCCATGGTGTAGCCTAGGTACTAGACTTTGTCCATGTCGAGGGATAATTTTTCCATGCTAGTGTATAGCTTGTGCTACCTTACGGTGTGCAAAACCTGCTGAATATGTTGCAAGTGTTCCTCCCAAGTCTTGTTGTAGATAAGGATGTCATCCATATACACCATGAAAAAATTATTGGTGAAAGGTCGTAGGATATCGTCCATCATCCTCATGAAAGTTGTTGGAGCATTTGTCAAAACAAAGGGCATGACCAACCATTCGAAAATACCTTCTTTTGACTTGAAGGCAATCTTCCATACATCTGTCTGTTCTATGGGGACCTTGTGGTAGAAAAAATTTATATCAATATTACTGAAGTATTTCTCCCCCTTGAGTTGATCAAGGACATCATCAATTCAGGGAATCAGGTATTGATTCTTCACTGTGATTTTATTTAGGGCCCCATAAGAGATGCATATTCGCTAGGTATCGTCATTCTTCTGCACCATCATTATTGGGATCCCACAAGGGGATGAAATGGGATGAATTTTCCCCTTGTGGAGCAGTTCTTGGATTTGTTGCTTGATATCCTCATTCTATAAAAAAGAGTGGTGGTAGAATGGTCCATTGGGAAGTCGTGCGCTAGGGTCATATCGATGGGATGCTTGACCTAACAATGCAGAGGTACCCTAGTAGGTGAGGAGAAGATATCTTTGTATTTTTCCATGACCTTGTCCACTTGCTTCCGCTATGTGAAGAGGTCGGTCGTGAAGGCATTGGATGTGGCTGAAATATTTCTCTCTCCAAGAGAGTGAATCATGAAGAAGACAAACATCCCAATATGATAGATGACCTTCCTTCATTGCTTGGCGAGATCAAGGAAATAAAACTAGGTGGGACTGCTTCGGGTATCCTGTACAATTTCATGTTCAAAGTAATAATAACACTGGGAGGACTATAATCATATGCAACATGACATTTGAAAAAATAAGGTTGGCCCAAAAGAAAATTACAAAATTTTAGAGGAGCAACATCACACAATACCTCATCTTTGAAGTGCTTGATGTCATATGACAAACGACACTGTTGGTTGACGTGAATATCACTTCCTTAACAAAGCCATTCAATCATGTAGGGCTATGGGTGTAGATTAGTTGGTAGGGCTAGCTACTTTATGACCTCTTCTAATATGACATTCTTATGGCTACTACTATCAATGATAAAGTGTAGTAGGGTGCATTCTACACACATATATGAATGAAAGAGGTGTTCACCTTCTTCTTTCTCACCTGGTTCACTGGGCTGGATCTTGATGGTAGCAACAATGGCACTAGGTTTCGCATCAATGATCCATATCCCCCTTTATAGTTTTGACTCAGAGTCAGAACCTACATTTGAGTTAGAGGCTTTCACCTCAACCACCAGTGATTTCTTTTAGCAGAAATCAGTAGTGTTATGGCAGGGGCTCTTATCGAAGTCTCACCACTTACCGATATCTTTCATTGTCATTCTGGTGTCCTTATTTTCTTGCAGCCTAGATTGGTTGTCATTAGGTTGTCCATCTTTCCTTTGTCCTTTGTTTTGTAGGCTTTGGATTCCCTTTACATTCTTTTGATGTGAGGGGTTCCCAGGCCCAAATTGTAGCTTCTTTTGTTTAATCTTTTGCTCGATTTTGATGGAATATCGATAGGTCATGCCTAAGGATGAGATGTCCAAAAACTCTATTTTGACCTAGATGTATCTATGCAGACCACCGCGATACTTGAGCACCATATGTCACTCAGAATATTTGATACCCATCTTGGTGCGTAAGGTATGGAATATATTTGTGAACTTTGACACTTGGTTTCTTTCCAGCCACAACGTGGTCCATTTAGTATTTAGGTCGTCATAACTTCTTATAGAGTAGTATTGTTCCTTGATAGCATCCCTAAAGGATTACTAGTTGACCATGACTATAAATAATGAGGGTTCCTATGTTTCCTTTTGCTCACAGAAAGTATCCCACCAATATTTGACATGAGGAACCACTTTGAGCAGCACAAACGTAATCGTTTCTATCTTCATAAATTTATGGACAAAAAAATACCATTCTAGCAGATTCAACAATTTGTCTACAACACATGCATCTATCTAACATTCAAATATGGGAATATCAAATTTGATTTGTAGCTTTAAGGGACGATGCCTACACTCGAGGAACCCCTTTCGTTCATTTCTTTCCTTTGTTGTGTGAGGGATTCCTTGACAAACATTTTGAAAGGATCTCCTCTCCCGTAAGCTTTATTTTCTCCCACCATGAGAGGTCGGTAGGGCATGCAAGAGATTTTCCCCTCAAGATAAACAAGTTCGAGACCCAATTATTTGTACCCTGACCTCATCAGAGACATTCATTAAGAATGACAAGGAGCAAACCGCTCTAATACCATTGATTCAGATTTTATGAGAAGAATGAAATGAATATAGATTATTATTATTATTAACATAGAAACACAATAATAATATAGATACAATAAAAGAGATATAGTAAAACTAGTTTCTATTCAATAAGAAAATCTGATGAAAATCTAAAATGCAACGAAAAACAAGCTTGCTAGAATGGTGGCATCTTATCTCTGAGAAGAGATGTGACAACTGCACTTATTCACAAGAAGATGGTTACAATGAGTCTCTCCAAGCATTTTTACAATACACAGGAATGCCAAAAAACCTAGACATCGAAAAACCTAACCCTAGGAGATAAAGCACCGTAATTCATCTAGGCCCTGTTGGGGTAAGTTAGTACATCAACTTCTCGGGGTCATAACTTCTGCATATGATATTTGTTTTAGGTGCATAATAGCCCATTGGAAAGGTCTATCCAAGGAATACATATGTTTCCATCGTAATTTGACTGAGATCATATTCTAATTGTGGCAAGCCTTAAAATTGTTTTTGAGGGCCTCACAATGACCCTGGAAGTTGAGGACACGAAATCTAGAAAAATAGTGTCAAACTGGAAAAATTGCCAAAATGATCCAGTTGGAATAGGTGGGAGGCCACCAAAATTCAGCTGAATTAATTGGATAGGTTAATATTTACCATGCTTTGGTTGTTTCATACTTGTAGAGCCAAATTCCCATTTGTTATGGTGCCTAAATTTCTACTCATTTTTTATAGCATATCGTTAGGAAGCTCCCAATGGTGAGATGTTTAGAAAATCCATTTCAGTTTGGATGTATCTATGTAGAGCCCCACGGTATTTCAGAACCATATGTTGCTCAGAGTCTTTGATAGACAACTTGGTGCGTAATTTATGGAAAGTATTTGTGAACTTCAACATTGTTTGGCTCTTCTCTTGCCTCATTGTGGTCATCTCATGTAATGGTATTCATAGTTATCAATAGCATAGTAATGTTCCTTTACCACATCCACAATAAATTCCCAAGAGGGCTCGACCCCATGTATTCCAGATTCCTTTGTGGAAATTTTCTCCCAGTAAGTTTCTCACCATTGTTTGACATGGGGGAGATCCTTGAGGAGCGCAAAAGTGATATTTTCCCTGTCAGAAAAAAATTGAACAAATAAATAACCTTCTAATAGATTTAACCATATTTCTAGGGAATCTGCATCTATCTGACCTTCAAATATAATAATATCAAAATTAACTTGTACCTTGAAGGAGGAGGTTCCTCGAAAATGGACACTTGATGAATACACACCTGTTTCCATTCATAGGTGTTGCAGGATGTGCGCAAAATTATCGATCCTTTTGTCCCTCTGTCGCACGAGAGTTTTTTCAAGCAATAGGTTAATAGAATATTATACTCAACCATTTTTCTTTTCTGCCACCATCAAGGGTTTCTTGGGCATGGGAGAGTGACTATCCTCAAGAGAGACAAGCTCGAGACCCAACTGGCTATACTCGGACCTCGTTGGGGACATGCACTAAAAAACGATCAAGAGTAGCCTGCTCTGATACCACTCATCAAGATTATTTTCAGAACAAAATAAAAGAAGATAAATTACAATGAAATACTCATGAAAATTGATAGAAATAGAGAAATACAACAATTCTTGATTTCTATTAATGAAATAATTGTAAAGAGATTGTAAAAATACAGAGTGCAAGACTCGCTAGAAGGGTGGTAGTTTTATCTTTGAGAAGAGATGTGATGAATATGCTCATTCGAAAGAAGATGATTGCAATGAGGCTCTGAAATCCTTTTTATTATAAGCATGAATGCTAAAACCCTAGACATAAAAAAAACCTAACCCTAGGAGATGAAATGCCAAAATTCATGTGGGTTCGGTTTGGGTAAGTTAGTATATTAACTTTTTGGGGTCATAACTTTTGCATACAATCTTTGTTTTACGCGCATGATAGCTCATTGGAAAGGCCTTTTTGAAAACTACACATTATGTCATCAAATTGTGACTATGTCTACATTTTTACTGTGGCACCCAAAAAAAAAATTGTTTAGGGTCCGAGAACGGATCTCGAAGTACAAAAAGATGTGCTAACATGAAAACTTCCAAAATAAGCCAGTTGGATTAGGTGGGAGGCCACCAGTCTTTGCTTGGAAGATTTGTAGGGATTCAGATATCCCCAAAAGTGTAGAATCCACAATTAAAAAGAAGTAAAGAAGAACATGTTGAACTAAATACTAACAAGAGGAGCTAGTTGAAATAGGTTGGTAGACACCAATATCCACCTCGATCACCTATGATACCTTCATATATGAAAATGACAACTTGGAGGAAGTGACTTCATACAAATATCTTAGAATTGATATTCACCGCAATCTCAACTGGAATTATAGCATTGATAAAATGATTATTGGGTGATGTAAAGCTTATTATGGGCTTGAAAATAATTGTAAATCAATTGATATTTGGAGTTGAGAGAAGAAGAAACTCCTCTTTGAGACTCTTGTTAAACCTATTATTCTTTATGGATGTAAAATATAGGGTTGTAGTATCTCTTGTGAATCATGGAGAAAAATAGAGCTAATACAAAAGAGTTTTATAACCTATAATCTCAAAATTAAAGAAATACGTCATATCCCATCGTCCTCTTAGAAACAAACCTTTCCCCCATTGAGAGCATGACTATGACTAGATACCTAATGTATAATAACAAGTTAAACAACATGGAAGACAAGAGGCTTCCTAAAATTTCTTCAAAATCGAGTCGTAACCACCATTGACTCAAGCGAGGATGGCATAAAGATGAAAAAAGAAAAATTAAGGTATTATAAGGATGTAATGAACCCTAATCTAGAAGATCAAAATTGGCATTGGTCAATTCCTAAAACTCCATGGGATTAAAGAGTGTGTCACCTTTGTGACACTAAGAAGGTTGAAGATGAAAAACACTTTCTCTTAGATTGTCCAACCTATACCCAGATTAGATCTCATTTTCAAAATATTTGTCACACTACCAACCTTCCTAACCTCTTAACTCAATAAAACTATGGTGATCTTGAAAACCTTCTCTTAATGGTTTTTGAGAAAAAAAAAAAATTCTAAAGAATTGCAAGTAATCACTTACCCTCTTAAGTTAAGGTATGATAGACCAATTCGGTCTTAGTGGAAGTTAATCATCATCATCATTGTTATAAAATATTTGAATATATTAAAAAATATATTAATATTTTTTGATATATCTTATAGTGTTAATATTTTTTAATACTTTAATATTAATGTATAAGCATAGATCCATATTAACTTCCGATTTATCAAATGGATCAAATCTCTAGAGATGAAAAAAAAAAAAATTAGAATATAAAATTTGAAAAAAATTAAAAATTTGCACCTCTAACGATTTGATCCCTCTCAACATTTGATAAATAGAACGTTAAGATATATATATA
>ML788795.1:152997-193720 GCA_009831015.1 Picea engelmannii
AAAACATTGTTTAGAGGTTTTTAGTGTTACAAGATTAGTTAAAATTCATAAAAAAAAACATCCATCAAAATATTCATGAAAGGTTACAATTTTTTTTTCCTTGGTGTGTTTTATGTCGAGAAGCTAGAGGATTTCTAGACATGTCTAAAGAAATATGCTCTCTAAATTTAAGAGAGGGAGAAATGGGTGGCTTTCCCTTGAAATTCATTATAAATGGGTGGCTTTCCCTTGAAATTCTTTATAAATGGGTGGCATATCATGTTTTATCTTAAATAACAATTCTGTGTCTTATTATTCTTTTTAAATAAGATATAATTTTAGTATCATATTTTTAATAGTGTAAATGTTAATCACTTTCCATGAAAATTTAATGGATAAAAACTATGACTAAAAAAAACCTAGATTCATAAACCCACCATCAAAATCATTAATTTATTATTATTAAAATATAATAATATCCAGATTTTCTTTTTAAATAGCATATCAATAGATATATTAGTGCATCTACCTTTAATATGTAACATGCAATACTTTATTATTATTATTTTATACAACATATCATGTTTTATCTTAAATAACAATTATGTGTCTTATATTTCTTTTTAAATAACATATAATGTTAACATCATATTTTTAATRGTATAAATGTTAATCACTTTCCATATAAAACTTAATGGATAAAGACCATGACTTAAAAAAACCTAAATTCATAAACCCACCATTAAAGTCATCAATTTTTTTTTGCTGAAACTATCTTAGTAACATCTTCCAACTATCTTAGTAACATCCTCTCCACATTCTATTTAAGTATAACATCTTTCCCTACAATATATCCAAAAAAAATTCAATTTTATCTATATTAAATATAATTATAAATAAATTTTAATGAAATTTAATAACTATAAAATTAATGTTTAAACTTAATCTATATTCATGCTAGAGCTAAACCAAGATATATATTGTGTAATATCTAACAGTAAAAGTAAAACTTTATTTTGATATACTTTTAAATGTCGAGAGGTGTTGATAATTGGTGAAATGATTCGACCATCGAAGGTGGGTAATTTAAGTGTTTAAACGTTGAATTTGATTTTTTTTTGTCTTGTTGCCAATTTAATCCTTTAAGCATTGAATTTTTTAATTTTTTTTGGTCTTGCTGCCAATTTAATCCTTTAAGCATTGAATTTGTCCATTTTATTTTTTTTTGTCTCGCTAAATGGCTAATTCTTTTTATTAAAATTTTGAAATAAACTTAAATGGAAAGACTTCACAATTGCCAAATTTAGAGTATCAAAGCAAAATAAGCAATGAGAAATTCTCCGTTATCATATTTGAATTTTTTCCTCTGTTAGATAACTTAAAAAAGCTCGTCTGCAACATCGATTACCGCTAGATAATTAAAAAAGGATCATAAAATATACCGTTGAAAAAGCACAATAAAACCTACCGTTTGATCGTAACTATAATCCTAGCCAACAACTAAATTTGAATTTTGGATCAATTTATACCTTATCCTACATAAACCACTCCTCCGCTCCTCCTTTTTGTTTTTTGCTTTGGGCTTGTTCGCCCGCGCCTTTCTCCATGTTAGGCATTGTAGTATAGGGTCCTGCTATGGAGCGCTCTGATTGTGCCGTATATTATGTTTGAAGCGTGAATTGTTTGAGTCATTTGATAACTGAGAGAACAAAAATCTTGGTAGAACTGAAGACACATTTGAGACCATTCAAAACCTTTGCAGCGCATATTAGATGATGGTGGCATGGAGATTTGAGGGGCTAACCTGATTTGCATATGCCTTAATTAGTGTTCATAGAATTGGATATATTAGCAAGTGGATTCAACAGTATTTAGGCCTTTAATTTAATTGTTTCCTTATTCCTTGTTATATTTTAATTTCATTAGATAAAGAATTAATTGAAATTAATCCTGAAAAATTATCTCTGATTTCATTTGATTTCTGTTATGTTTTAAATTTAATTTCCAAGGAGCAAGGAACAGACCAATTATTATGTTTGGAAGATCTTATATGGCATACAATAAAATGGTAAGTTCTCTTTAATGATTTTTTTCTTCTTGATTCAATTAATTTTATGTCATTCATTTTCAATTTTATTTTTTTTTATTCATTTTCATTTTCATTTATTTTTATTCATTTTCATTTTTTATTTTTTTTATTTTGTATCAAGGATAGAAGAGTTTCCTCTTTTTAATTTAATTAATTTTATGGCATTCATTTTCTTTTTCCTTTTTGTTAATTTTGTGTCAAGGATAGAAGACAATTTCAGAGAATTTACTTGTTCATGGCTTGGCCCACTGATTCTATAAATATTATCGGCTTACATTTAAAAAAAATAAAAATGAAAATGGTGGAATTGCCTACACAATCAAATGGAAATGTAGAAGAAAACGAATCTCTGCAACATCAGAAACATGTAAATTAACCTATGGTTTTCCTCTCATAGTTTCCCAGATGTATAATTTCCTAGATGTATAAACTTAGCAAATTAGATTAGATTGATTGCAATGTAATAGATTAGTAGATTATATAGATAGAGTATATTTCACATTCATTCTTTTCATGGCTCGAGTAGCATAGTGATTAGTAGTAACACTAAAAAATGAGAAAGGGTTTCTAGTGCTAACCCGAGCATATCAATGCTGGCGTTTGTTAGAGGCTGCTTTGACCAATTTTCCCCTCACTCTTCCTGTCATTCGGTGCTCTATTGTGCATGTAGTGCACAGTATGAGGAAGTAAACAACAGTTTGGTATGGTTTTCTTCAATATCCGTTAGTTTAAGTGCGCCTTTCCAAACTCTCAAATGAAGTAAGGATTTCTTATTATATTAACGCTAGGGTTTTTTGGATGTTACTTTGACATTTTCCCGAAAATATAATTCTTATCCCATTTGGTTCTCTACTATGCATGTCGTGCGACTCCATTTGGTGATCAAACTCCTAATCAGCAATGCTCAGTAAACATTGTTATTCACTTCTAATGTAGAAGTACGTTGACGTAAATTATGGTCAATGAAAACAAAT
Source organism: Picea engelmannii (assembly GCA_009831015.1). NCBI lineage: Eukaryota > Viridiplantae > Streptophyta > Pinopsida > Pinales > Pinaceae > Picea > Picea engelmannii. The sequence continues at coordinate 156,040 of ML788795.1, forward strand.
ATCTCCTATACCTTTGTTCGTGTGGGCTTAGCCCCTGTTCTGTTCGAGAGTTAGATGGAAAAAATGAGCACTAAGGTCATCAATCGTTTAGAAACTTTCAGAAACTAGAAACTATTGAGAACAGTCGAGAATTATTAGGATTTATATTATTGTTAGATTTCTAGATGTAAACTATGTGTAGAGTTTATGGAACATTAGATTTTTTGAGTGGACATTTCATCTATCAATACTCTCACACAGTTTACATTTGGAAGTCTAACAACAATATTAGGATTAACTGGAAGTTTTTGAAGTTTGTGAACTAGGATTAAAATATTTACTAGTACCAATGCAGTGGCATTGTTGTTCACTTTAAGAGGATGTAGACATGCCCATGAAAGTCACAATGTGGATTTAGTCAATTTGTGAGTACATTGAATGATTAATTGAGAAATTTTGTGTTATTAGTTAGAAATTTTATGCACAACATTATATATTTAATTGTATATGAGTTTTGTATCAAAATATGAGGATGGTTGTTATAATTATTAAATTCAGGGTTTGGATAATTAAATTTTGAAATTCAAGATTTGGTTAAAAACATGTTAGTTAAACTTTTAAAATTAAGTCTACTTTTAAAAATAAAAGTTTGGGATATAATTTCATTTTTTACTTTTAAAATAGTCTTATTATAAAGTTATTGAAAGTAGTTAAGTTGTTGCTTAATTATTGAGATTGAATATAATAATATAAATAGTTAAAACATGTTGTTCAACCCTGGTTGATGTATGCTTACATATGTAAAAATTAAACGTAAATAATTCATAAGTAATCAATAAGCTTGGTTTTTTAAATTAGTTGAACCATCTTATTTAAAATATAAGCTCTCTTAGAATTACCCTTCAACCTATGGGATGTGACCATAGAATTCAACTCTAAAAATTGACCCAAGTTTCCATGTAAGTTTCCATGTATGTCATAGTGAGGATGTAGACTTGGTTTGTTTGGAAACCACTTTTGAAGATTTTTTAGCATTGTTTTATAAATAATGTGTTATAAATTAAAAAATAAGAAATATAAATTATTTTCACTTATTTTTTTAAATCAGTTTATAAATCATTTTATAAATCATTTAGTGTGTTAGTTTGGAATACATTTGTCAAAGTGAAATCCATCCTCTGGCTTTTATGTTCCTACAAGTTTTATTGGTTTTTTGTTCCTCTTCTATTACTATAATAGTTTTCTCAATGCATAAATTGGTGCTAGAGAACAATAGTTTTCTCAATGCATAAGTTGGTGCTAGAGAACAAGAATCAGGTGAAGCCTATACGAGTTATTGTGTGTAATAAGGTGTGCATACTATTATACTTTACGATTGTTGCTTGAGTAACACAGTTCTTAAGAATAACTTTGCATATATTTAGTTTAAATTCCGATGTTCCAATACATAATGGGTTCAATCATGAGATCTGTCAAGAGTTGGGTGATTATGTTATTGGAAAATATAGGATCTTCTTCCCATCTAAAATAACAGTAGTTTGTTAGTAGTGCCTTGTTTCAAAGGGGATTGCAATTGATGTAAGTGTGGAAATTCAATTAGTTTAATCTGAAAAGTATATTTTCCACTAAATTAGGTAAAGTACAGGAATCTGAAAAATGGAACTGGAAGGTTGAAAAGTACATGAATCAGAAAAGATTACATTGTATTAATTGTATTTACATTGTATTAATTGTATTAACTAGGTAGAACTTCTAGTCTTTCGAGCCTATCTATATTGAACTAGGATCCTTTTGTTTTTAAAAGTGTTTCATGAATAGAGTATTCCTATCTCTTCCAATCCAACTATTTTCACTGAAAATAAATTTGTATCCCTTGGTTTTTCTTCCAATCCAACTATTTTCATTGAAAATAAATTTGTATCCCTTGGCTTTTCTTCCAATCCAACTATTTTCATTGAAAATAAATTTGTATCCCTTGGATTTTCTGTTCCTACTCGTGTTGCAAGAACATGTCTCTTCTAATCAATAAAAACATTCGATGTACATCATAATCCTTGTGACATGGTTGCAAACCCATTCATTTCTATTTATATTAGTTCCTATCTCATCATCATATCATGCAGAACTCCATGTTCCAAGACATTGCTATTTATATTAGTTCCTATCTCATAATCAAATCCTGCACAACTCCATGTTCCAAGTCATTGCTATTTATATTAGTTCCTATCTCATAATCAAATCCTGCACAACTCCATGTTCCAAGTCATTGCTATTTATATTAGTTCCTATCTCATAATCATATCGTGCACAAGTCCATGTTCCCATCCACTTGGAGCCTAAAATTCATACGATTTGAAAATATACTTAACAGAAAAGGTTGAGCACCTTTCATATTAAAACTCTTATTAAATTCCCGGATGGATGTAATGCATTTCCTCTCCTTAAAGGCAGAAATGGTCTATCTAAGGCCCTTTTCTAAGAACTAGAGCTTCTTTAAGGGATTATTTTGATGATATTTTAAGTGTATTTTAGTTAGTAAGAAGTTTAGGTTCCAAGTGCTTCATAACTTGAGGTTTGCAGTTTAAGATTGTATCATATATATATTGATGGGTAGTGGGTCGTGATTATGTCGAGCCTTGTCTAACAATTTTATATTTTGGTTCATGTGACATAAATCTGCATAAAATCACAATTTTATGTTGTTTAAATTGTATTTCTAAATATAAAAATGGATTCAACGTGCTGAAAAATTCATAGACACCATGATTACACAAAATTAACCACTCAAATCTGTATATTCAATTTCTTACTAAATTTCAAACTAAATTAAACAATAAATATACTTAAAACAATTAAAATACAACTTTTTAAAGTATCTCTAAATACAGATTTGAAGATCATATTTAATACTTGAAGTCAAGACAAGTGGGTATGCTATTGGGTAGTGACACATTCACTTGGGTGCATGTATTACTGAGCACAAATGGAGCCTTACAATCACTAGAGATGGCTATTTAATGGAGAGAACAACCCATTTTGAAGGTTTAAGAGCCCATTTTGAACGTTTATTTTAAATTATGCAGGCATTTGAAGCATGTGGGGGAGATCCCATTTTGAAGGTTTATTTTTACATTATGAATGAGAAGATATCAAAACACGTGTTCTGGGGTCGATAGTGTTGGCATGTACATTAGTGATGCCTTGGAAGAAGAGGAGACCACTAAATAACAATGATGCGCAATAACCATGTCAATATATATCTGCCAAACCTAGCACCACAACCAACCAAATCCTATGTTTATAACAATGATGCGCAATAACCATGTCAATATATATCTGCCAAACCTAGCACCACAACCAACCAAATCCTATGTTTAGGTTTACGAGTTTGTGGCTAGTTCTAACCATATCTCTACCCCTAATTGTAATATATTACCCTGTCCCACTCGAGATCCTCGCTAATTGTAGTAATTAAGTTTTTCCAAACAATAAGGCGGCAGAGAATGTGTATATGTGTAGCGGAGATAAACAAATTAAAATAATGGTCCTCATTTGGCAGCTGGGCTCTGTGCGTTTTGAGTTGGTACACAAATACTCTCCACTTAAAATAGAATACGATGTGGAAAAAGTGCATTAGGTTCAAATAAGTTGGATCAATAGTGTATTAGAGGATTTAAATGCCTTAGCTTACATCACCTCATGTCATCAATGTGTTTGAAAAATACACTTGCGAATTATTATCAACGATCACTCTTATGAGAAAAAGAGAAAGAAAAGGATTAGAAACTACTTTAGTCTTAAAAAATAATTTCAAAGAACTTAAAGGGATTAATTTCGTGTTTAATCTTATATAATTTAATATATTTTGATTTCTATTACCAATTGATTTCTATTAATAATCATCATTATATAAAATAATATAATTTATTTTTAAATTCATATATATATAATCATTGTATGATTCATAATTTTTAAATATTTATTATATATAATATTTCAAAGAAAAAAATAATTGATAATACAAATTTATATATATTTATATTTGTATTTGTATTTGTGAGATGTTTATATAATATAATATAATACATTAAAATTATATATATATATATATTATTAATAAAAATATTATATATATATATATATATATATATATATATATATATATATATATATATATAATTTGGATAGAAATTTCAGACACCAATGTTAAGAAGATGTATATGGCAATTTACTATTTTGCACTATTAATTTTACTTTTTATAAGAAAAACAATCTAGATAACAATTGTCCCTATAATAATTTAGAACAATATTTACACTTTGGCAGTGAGTTGGTCAAGCTCTGTAGCTATCAACACCTAATAATTTGCAATGGAGTAATGGAGTGGCCAGACTCCAACTAAATATCATGTATTCTTGGACTATGGACTAGGTAGTACTGTAGTAGATTATGTGATATGTGATATCCTTGTTTCCAACCAAATAACAACTTTTGACCTTTTAAATGACCATGAGCCCAACTCCGATCATAAACCTTTAACCCCAACTCTAAAAATTTCCATGCACGGGAACTCCATTGAAGAAAAGGAATAAGTAAAGTTGACATTTTCTTAAAAGATTTAAATGGTAAATTAAATATCCTAACTTATAAGGACAACATTGAAGAACTCTATCATAATTTTACAACTACCCTTTCCATGTCTATTAACAATTTCTCTTTAGAGGTGTTGTGTCTTAACCATTAGGTATGCTTCTAATCAGTCTTTAAAACTCGATAAGATCAATATGTACAAATCCCTAATTAAAAAGAAAAAAATGTACTATATCAATAAAAGGCAAGAATAACTTTCACAAGTATATAAGTTGGATCCTCAAATGTTTTGGAGCCAAATTATAAACCACAATACTAAAGAAAATAATAGGATTTCCTTAAGGGACTGGAATTCCTACCTGAAAAGTCTTTACGAGTTCCCTAATTCCATGGACACCATACCCATTGTCCCTATAGAGGAATAAGTTTTTTCCTTAGATGACATAGAGTTTGTGGTCAAGCGGCTTGCAAATGGGAAAGTTAAGGACATTGAATGCTACCAAGATGAAAATTTTAAAATTGGAGGGTCTATCCTTGTCCCTCACATACTAAATCTCTTCAATTTAGCACTAAAGGAGGGCTTCCCTAAACCCTAGACACAAAGCCTCATTGTTCTTATTTTTAAAAATGGGGATAGAAACATTTGCTTTAATTATAGGACCACTATGATTAGCCCGATTTTAGCGAAGCTTTATGGAATTACTTCGGAAAGAAGAGTAGCTTTTGGCTAAAAAGTCATGGTAAAAGAGCTAAAGGCCAAACCAGGTTTAAGAGATATCATTCAACTGTGAACCATATTGTTACCTTTAGGATCATTTCAAAGGAGTTATGCAATACTAAAACCAATCATTTTTGTTGTTTTGTTGACTTTAGAAAAGATTTTGACATGGTTCCTAGGAAAAACCTTTGGAATAGGTTGGAAGAGATAAAAGTGCCTCTCAAGTTGAGGGATGTTGCAATAAGGATGTATGACAACGTTATTGCTAGGTTTAAAAAAACTGAGAGCTGGTCAAAAGATATTAACTGCAATATTGGAATTAAACAAGGTTGTCCCTTGTCTCCTATCTTTTTTGGCATATACATTGACAAGTTAGAAGATTTATTGGAAAAAGAAGGTTGTGTCGGCCCTACTCTCGCTAGTATAGTCATCAATATTCTTCTTTATGCCGTTGATATTGTTCTTATGGCAAGGAGTCCCCATGATATTGAAAACCAACTAAGAATCCTCAAGGATTCTTGATCCAATATGGGTATGATTGTTAATACTAATAAGACTAAGGTCATGATTATTAAATCCAATAAGATCACTTATTGATCCAGATTATTTTCAAAATGAAATGAAAGAACACAAATTACAATGAAATACTCATGAAAATTGCGAGAAACAAATAAATACAACAATACTTGATTTCTATTAATGAAATAATTGTAAAGAGACTGTAAAAATACAGAGTGCAAGACTTGCTAGAATGGTGGCAAATTTATCTCTGAGAAGATATGTGATGACTACGCTCATTCACATGAAGATGGTTACAATAAGGCTCTGAAATCCTTTTTATGATAAACATGAATTCCAAAAACCTAGACATCCAAAAACCTAACTCTAGGAGATGAAACGCCAAAAGTCATGTGGGCCCTATTTGGGTAAGTTAATACATTAACTTCCAGGGGTCGTAACTTTTGCATATGATCTCTGTTTTAGGCGCATGATAGCCCATTGGAAACATATTTTTGAGAACTACACATCACATTGTCAAACTCTGACTCTGTTTACAGTTTGATTGTGACACCCCAAAAAACCATTGTTTAGGCCCCCAAAATGGCCCTCGAAGTACAAAAATATGTGTTGACATGAAAACTCCCAAATTAAGTCAGTTGGATTAGGTGGGAGGCCACTAGTATCCACCTGGAAGATGTGTAGGGATTCAGACAGCCCCAGAAGTGTAGAACCCATAATTACAAAGAAGTACAGAAGAACGTTCTGAAATAAAGAATGACAATAGGATCTAGTTGGAATAGGTTGGTGGCCACCAATATCCACCTGGATCATTCCTCCCTCATTAAGAAGAAATGGTCTCCATTGTGTTGAGTTCCCAAGGAAGAGGGGAAATAATTTTCTGAATCTGAATCTTGGTGAGCTACGTGCCTTGCTGGAGAAGTTTTGTTTCTTGGTTAGTGGAAGACTGTCTCAAACGTGTTGTTGGCGGGGTTGAATATGTTCCACCAACCTGTTGTTTCTAGATTTGACGAGGCATTGTGCAGGAACCATTGTAGGTGAAGAAACAATATCTTTTTTTTCTTCAGAAATATTTTTTTGCTTGATAGAAGGTGTTGAGGCTACAGTGGTTGTAGTGGTATTCTCTGCATCCTTTGAACAGACTATGAAGAGGATGAATTTTGCAGTATGAGAGATTACATTGCGGTAGTGTTTTGGTGGAGCAATAGTCAGAACTACCTACGGTAATCTATAGAGATGATTGTCCAGAGTAATAATGATACTATGAGGTCTAAACTCATAAACAACATGACATTTCCACATATATGGTTGACCCAAAAAAACATCACAATCATCAATAGGGGAAATGTCACACACTACCTCATACTTGAAGGGATGGATTCCATAGGACAAGAGACACTGCTAGCTGACACGAAGATCTCGTCCCTGGTGAAGCCACTCGATGTTGTATGGCTATGGGTGTGGTGTTGTCGACAACCCCAAGTGTTTGACGACCTTAACTGAGATGAGTTTCTTATGACTATCATTATCGACAATGAAATGCAACGGGGTCCCCTTCACCCATATCTGTGAATGGAAGAGGTGCTCCCCCTCTTCAGGGTCTATTGGTTTTTTTGGTTGAATTGTTATGGTCATAGCAGTGGGGTCTGTGTCAATTTTTTGTCTAGTTTCAATATTTTCTGGATTGGATTTTGAATTAGGGTTCGACTCCTTGTCTTCGATCTCAACTACCTTTGATTATTTCGAGTGAAACTCATCGGTGTTGAACCAGGTTATTTTGTGGAAGTCACACCACTTCCCAGTTTCATTCTTCATCTTTCCTTTACCCTTCTTGTCCCAAGTCTTGGACTGGTTGTCTAGAGCTTGTTGGTGATCGAGGTTTTATGAGAAGAACGAAATGAATACATATTATTATTATTATTAACACAAAAAGATAATAATAATAAAGATACAATAACATCGATATAGTAAAACTGGTTTATGTTCAATAAGAAAATGTGTTGAAACTATAAAATGCAATAAAAAACAAGTTTTCTAGAATGGTGGTGGATTATCTATGAGAAGAGACGTGACAAATGCACTCATTCGCAAGAATATGGTTACAATGAGGCTCTCCAATCCTTTTTACAATAAAAAAGAATTCCAAAACCCTATACATCTAGAAACATAACCCTAGGAGATGAAGTTAGTACACCAACTTCCCGGGGTCATAAATTCTACATACGATATTCGTTTTAGGCACATGATAGCCCATTGGAAAGGTCTATCAGAGGAATACATCTGTTTCCTTCAGACTCTAGTATAATTGTGGCGAGCCTTAAAAATGTTGTTTAGGTCCTCAAAATGGCCCCGAAAGTTAAGGACCCGAAAAATAGAAACAAACTTCCAAACTTCCAAACTGCCAAATGAGCTAGTTGGAATAGGTGGGAGGCCACCAAAATCCATATGGATATATCCTCCCCCGTTAGGAAGAAATGGTCTCCATTCTGTTGAGTTCCCCCATCATATGAGGAAATTCCTGCTGAATTTGTCCCCCAGTGAGCCACTTGCCTTAGTGCAGGAGCTTCCCTAGTTTGACAACTCGATAAAGTTGGATCCTTTACTGGTGTGTGCCAAGGAAAGGGGGAATGTTGAGATCAAAATCATTTTCACCAACAACCTTAGTGATGGTGTAAGGTCCATAACAGAGTGGGAGAAGCTTCTGATAGGGCCTTGTAAGGCGTTCTTTTTGTAATTAAAACCACACTTTGTCTCCCACCTAAACTTTATGTGGCAACCAATGTTGATCACGACACTTCTTGTCCTTGGAATTTGACTTCTATAAAATATCTTGAACCTATTAGTGGATGTGATGGATCCATTCAATGAATCGAGAGGCTTTTTCAGCTTAAGTTGGAGCAGGATATGAGTCGGTTGGGGTGGCCGCAAGAGGTAGTGCAACATGCATGGGACCCAATGGTTGGAATTCCAACCCAACCTGAAAGGGGTTGTGGTTGGTTGAGCTTTGTAGGGCTCGGTTGTAGCTACGTTGAACATAGGGAAGAATCAAATGTCATCTACAGGGGTTCTTGTAATTGTACATGTGCAGGATATGCATGATTAAATGATTGACGATCTCAGTGTGGAAATTTTTCTAGGGGTGGAAGGTATTGGATTTGGTGAGCTTGGTGTCCAACAATTACTAGAGACTCAACCATAATGTGCTGAGGAAACAACTATCCCAATTTGAGACAATGTTTTGTAGGATTAAGAAATGTACCCATAGTCGTTCAAAGAAGAGCTTGGCAATGGCCTCTGTTGTGATTCTCTTCTTGCAGGTGACTAGGATTGCCATGTTGGAAAAGTGATCAACAACCACAAAAACACAATCATTTCCCCTCTTGGTGGATGGAAGGCCCGGCCTATATACTGTTGAGATGGATTCCCATGGACTGCCAAGATTAGGAAGGGGTGTATATAGGCCCTATCTCTTAGTGGTTGGTTTTGTAGTAGTGCAGGAAGTGAAGGGCCTGATATATTTGTTGACATCCCTTTGAATTTTTGGCTAGTAGAAATGTTTATGCAACACTGCCACTGTCTTTTCGATGCCCAAGTGTCCTGTCACCTGACTGTAGTGGACATCCCAAATCAGCTTCACTCACTCGCTTGAAGGAACACAGAGATGGACCAATCACCACAATAACCCTTCCCAAATATGGAAATTAGCAACAACTGAGTTTCGACAACTGAGTTAGCGCACAGCATTTTTTATGTGGTGGTAAAGTTAGGGTCTGACTCATATAGGTTGGGCCATCTGCAGGTCTCATTGTTTCAAGATTCTAGCACCGTGGTGAGTGTTGCGACTGTAGGTCGGCTGAGGAAATCAACAAATTGGTTGGTACTACCTTTTTTATACTTGATGTTGAGGTGGAATTGCTCCAAGTATGGGGACCACTTCTGATGGAGGTCATTCTGCAATTTTCCTCGTGTCTGCATGAACTATAGTGGCCTATGATTCATGTGGATGATTGTATCCTTCCTGAGAATGTAGTGTCTCCAATGTTGATAGGATTTCACAATGGAGTACATTTATTTATTGTAAGTAGGGTATTTATGGACAACATATGATAGTGTCTCACTATTATAGGCCACAGGGTGGTCGATTCGAGTGAGAAATGCAGCCACATCATAGTCTGAAGCATCTGTCTCAATCTCAAAGGGATGTTGTAGGTTCGGTAATGAAAGTATTGGGGCTAAGCACAAGCATTGTTTTAAATCATCCAACACTTGTTGTATGGACATGCCTTACATAAGTGTTTCCTTACCACCACCCCTGGTTACATGGCTGAGGGCCCATGCAATATGGGAGAATCCCAAGAAGACCTGCAATATAAATTGGCAAGACCTATGAAGATTCAAAGCTCAGTGAGTGTGGTTGGGGTTGGCCAGTCACAAATGAACTGGATCTTGTTTGGATCCACATGCACACCATGTTGATCCACGATGTATCCTAGGTACTACAACCTATCCATGAAAAAGGAGAATTTTCCCAATTTGGCATATAGCTTCTGCTACCAAAGGGTATGTACAACCTGTTGAATAAGCTACAAGTGTCCCACCCAAGTCTTTTTGTAGATGAGGATGTCATCCAGATACACCACTACAAAATTATTGGTGAAAGGTTGCAGGATATCATCTATCATCCCCCTAAAATTTGATGGATCATTTTTCAAAGAAAAGGGCATGACTATCCATTCAAAAAAACCTTTTTTTGACTTGAAGGAGGTCTTCCATACATCTGTTTGTTCTATGGGGACCTAGTGGTATCTAGACTTCAGATCAATCTTAGTGAATTATTTTCCCCCTTGAGATGATCAAGGATATCATTGATTTAGGAAATCAGGTATCGGTTCTCGAATATGATTTTATTTAGGTCTCGGTAATCAATGCAGAGTCACCAAGTCCTATCTTTCTTCTGTACCAACACGATTGGGATCCTACAAGGAGATGAGTTGGGACATATCTACCCCTTTTGGAAAAGTTATTTGATATGTCGCTTGATCTCCTCATTCTCTAGTGAAGAGCGGCGATAGACTGACCAACTGGACTGTGGTGTGTTGGGGGTCAGATAGATGGGATTCTTGACTTGACAGTGCATAGGTACCCCAAAAGTTGAGAAGAAGATATATTTGTATTCTTCCATGACCTTGTCCACATTCTTTTTCTATGTGAAGACGTTGGCCATGGAGAGTGAATCATGAGAAAGAAAAACTTCTCAGTCAGAGAGATGACCTTCTTTTATTTCTTGGAAGAGTTCAAGGAAATAACACTAGGTGGGACTACTTTGTATATCGTGTACAATTTCCTGTTCAAAGTAATAATAGCATTGCAAGGCATAGACTTGTATACATAATGAAGTTTCAATAAATAAGGTTGGACCAAAAGAACATTACAAACTTTGAGAGGAGAAACATCACACAATACCTCATTTTTGAAGGGCTTGATGTCGTATGATAGGCAACATTGTTGGCTGATGCAGAGATCACTTCCTTTCCAGAGCTATCTAATCATGTAGGGATGTGGGTGTGAAATTGTCAGTAGGGATATCTTCTTGACCACCTCTTCTAATATGAGTTTCTTCTGGCTACCACTATCAATGATAAATTGCAACGGGGTGCCTTTTACCCATATCTTTGAATGAAAGAGGCACTCTCCTTCTTGATCATCTGGTTCACTAGGCTAGACCTTGGTGGAAGCAACAGTGGTAATGGGATCTGCATTAATGATCCATCTCCCCCCTTATGGTTTTGACTCAGAGTTGGAACCCACATATAATTTAGAGGCTTTCATGTCATCCACCAACGATTTCTTTGAGCGACAATCAACAATGTTACGCTAGGGGATCTTATCGAAGTCGCACCACTTCCAAGTGTCTCTCTTTGTCTTTCTGATGTCCTTCTTTACTTGTAGCCTAAACCAGTTGTACTGAGGTTGTTCATATTTTATTTTTCCTTTGTTCTGTGGGTTGGGGCTTCCCTTCACTTGATTTTGATGTGAGGGGTTCCCAGGCCCAAATTTCTGCATCTTTTGTTGAATATTTTTCTCGTTTTTGATGACATATCGATAGGTCGCGCCCAAGGATGATATGTCCAAAAAATACATTTCGGCTTGGATGTATATATGCAGAACACCATGATACATGAGCACTAGATTTCACTCAGAATTTTTGATGCCGAAATTGGTCTGCAAGGTATGGAAGATATTTGTGAACTCTGGCACTGCTTGGTCTCTTTCCTACCGCAGTGTGGCCCATTTTGTATGCAAATCGTCATAACTTCTGACAAGGTAGTATTGTTCCTTGATAGAATCCCTGAAGGATTCCCAAGTGACCGTGACTATAAATAATCAAGGATCCTCTATTTCCTTTTTCTCAGATAAATTCTCCCACCAATCTTTGACATAGGGAATGACTTGGAGGAGCACAAACGTAATGTTTTCTCTATTCGAAAAGTTATGGATAGAAAATTCTCTTCTAGCAGATACAACCATTTTTCTACAACGTCTGCATCTATATGACCTTCAAATATGCGAATATAAAAGTTGATGTATACCTTGAAGGGGGATACTCCTCCACTCAAGGAAGATGTGTCACCTGTTGGTATACGTTGAAGGATTTGCTCAAAACTATCCATCATTTAGTTCCTCTTTTGTGTGAGGGATTCCTTGAGAAACATTTTGAAAGGATCTCTTGTCCCATCATTTTTATTTTCTCCCACCATGAGAGGTCACTTAGGCTTGAGATATTTTTTTTACTCAAGAGAAACAAGCTTGACACCCAATTTTTTGTACTCTAACCATGTCGGGGACATGCATTAAGAACGACAAGGAGTAGACTGCTATGATACCAATAATCCAAATTTTATGAGCATAATGAAATGAATACAGATTATTATTATTCTTCACATAGAAACACAAGAATACCAAAGATATAATAACATATGTATAGTAAAACTGGTTTCTATTTAATAAGAAAATGTGTTGAAACTGTAAAATGCAACAAAAAAAAAGCTTACTAGAATGGTGGCAGCTTATCTCTGAGAAGATATGTGACGGTTGCGATCATTCACATGAAGATGGTTAAAATTAGGCTCTCCAAGACATTTTACAATAAACATGAATGCCAAAACCCTAGACATTCAAAAACCTAACCCTAGGAGATTAATTGCCAAAATTCATGTGGGCCCTGTTGGGGTAAGTTAATACATCAACTTCCCGAGTTCATAACTTTTTCATATGATATCCGTTTTAGGTGAATGATAGCCCACTAGAAAGGTCTATCCAAGGAATACACATATTTCCATCATAATTTGACTCCATATATAATCTAATTTTGGTGATCCCTTAAAACATTGTTTATGGCCTCAAAATGGCCCCGGAAATCGGGGACCCAAAAACTAGAAAAAAACTGTCAAAATGAGCCAGTTGGAATATATGGGAGGACACAAAAATACATATGGATAAATAATCCACCCTTAATAAGTAATGGTTTCCATTGCATTGAGTTCCCCCATCAAATGAGGAAATTTCTTCTAGATTTGGCCTCAGGTGAGCCACTTCCCTTGGTGCAGAAGCTTCCCTGCTTTGACAACTCAATAAAGATGGATCATTTGCTAGAAAGTGCCCTTGACCTATATTTCCATAATATGATAATTGGATTCCTAATGTATGCATTCAAGGTTGAGCTCTGTGTGTGTCAACTATTCTTCTATCTCTGAGGTGTCCAATAATGGTGGGAAATATGGCTGAAGGAGATCCACATTGAACACTAGGTGTAGGAAAAGGAAAGAGAGAATGTTGAGCTCAAAATAATTGTCACCCAAATCAATGGTGATGGTTTAAGGTCCATAATGGATTTGTACAAGCCTTTGATCGGGCCATGTAAGGTATTCTATCTGCAAGTGAAACCACACTTTGTCTCCCACCTGGAACTTATGTGGCACTCAGTGTTGATCATGGCATTGATTTTACTTGGAATTAGACTTCTGTAAAATATCTCGAACTTATTGGAGGATGGTTTGGATCTGCTCAATGAATCTAGAGGATTTTTTAGCTTCAGTTGGATCAGAAGAAGAGTCAGCCAGGGTGGCTGCAAGAGGTAGTGAAACATCCATGGGACTCAATGGTTGGAATCCCATCTTGAGCCGAAAGGGCCTCTGGCTAGTTGAGCTACGTAGGGCTCAGTTGTAGTTATGTTGAACATAGGAAAGACTCTCATACCATGTGTGGGGGTTCTTGGAATTGTACATGCCCAGGATATGCATGATCATCTGATTGATGACCTTAGTTTGGCCATCTATCTGCAGGTGGAAAGAAGTGGATTTTGTGATCTTGATGTCTACCAGTGACCAGAGGCTTGACAAGAATCTGATGAGGAACCAATTGTACCGATTTGAGGAAAAAAATTGTGGGATTCCAAAATGTACGCATACGCATTCAAAGAAGATCTTAGCAATGGACTATGTTGTGATTCTCTTCTTACAGGTGACAAGGATCACCATCTTGAAAAAGAAATCAACAACCACAAAAAAAATTCATTTACCCTCTTGGTTGATGGAAGGCCCAACATCTAGTCCATTGAGATGGATTCCAATGGCCTTTCAGGAGTAGGAAGGGGGGTTTATAGGCCCTGTCTCTTAGTGGTCAGTTTGGCAATAACACAAGTAGTGGAGGACCTGATATACTTGATGACATCCTGTCCAAGTTTTAGCCAGTAGAAATGTTTCTACAACACTACCACTATCTTTTCAATGGTGAAGTCTCCTTCCACCCAATTGTAGTGGGATTCCCAAATGAGATTCTCTTTCTCGCTTGATGGAACATAGAGATGGCCTAGTCGGCACAATAGCCCCTCTTGAAGATGGAAATTGGCGACAACTGAGTTTGCACCCAACATTGGGTATGTGGTGGTGAAGTCAGGGTCTATCTCATGGATGTTGGGACATATGGAGGTCTCATGGCCACAAGAGTCTAGCATCATTATGAGTGTCACGACTGGATCTTAGCAGAGGCAATCAACGACTCGGTTCGTACTTTCTATGTTATACTTGATGTTGAGGTGGAACCACTACAAGTATGTTGACCACTTCTGATGGTGGTGATTTTGAAATTTTCCTTGTGTCTTCATGAACTGTAGTGGCTTTTGATCTGTGTGGATGATTGTCTCCTTCCTGAGAATGTAATGTCTCAACTAGTGAAAGGATTGCACAATAGAATACATTTCTTTATCATAAGTGGGGTACTTACAAACAACATCTAATAGTGTCTAACTATGATAGGCCACATGGTGGTCATGTTGACTGAGAAATGCACCCACATCATAGTCTGAAGCATCTGTTTCGATCTCAAAGGGTTGTTGCAGGTTCGGTAATGAATGTATTGGGGTTGAGCACAAGCGTTGTTTTAAATCATCGAATTATTATTGTTGGGACATTCCCCACAAAAATGTTTCCTTACCACCACCCTTGGTTACTTGGTCGAGGCCCCATGCAATATGGGAGATTCCCAACATGAACCTACGATAGAAATTGGCAAGGCCTAAGAAGCTCCGAAGCTCAGTGAGTGTGGTTGAGGCTGGCATGTCATGGATGACCTAGATATTGGCTGGATCGACATGCAAACCATGTTGATCCATGTTGTAGCCTAGGTATTAGACTATGTCCATGCTGAAGGAGCATTTTTCCAAGTTGGAATATAGCTTGTGATGTTGTAGGGTGTGCAAAACTTGTTGAATATATTGCAAGTGTTCCACCTAAGTCTTACTATAGATGAGGACGTCATCCATATACACCATGAAAAAGTATTGGTGAAAGGTAGCATGATATCGTCCATCATCCTCATGAAATGTGTTGGAGAATTTGTCAAACCAAAGGGCATGACCATCCATTCAAAAATACCTTCTTTTGAATTGAAGGTAGTCTTGCATACATATGTTTGTTCTATGGGGACCTGGTGGTAGACAGAATTTAGATCAATCTTATTGAAGTATTTGGCCCCCCTTGATATGTTCAAGGATATCGTCAATTCAAGGAATCAGGTACTAGTTCCTCACTGTAATTTTATTTAGGACCCGATAATCACCGCAGAGTCGCCAGGTCCCATATTCCTTCTACACCAGCATGATTGGGATGCCACAAGGCGATGAAATGGGAGGAATGTGCCCCTTGTGGAGTAGTTCTTGGATCTGTCGCTTGATCTCCTCATTATCTAACAGAGATCAACAATAGATTGGACCATTGGGAAGTGGTGCGTCGAGGGTCAGATCGATGCGATTCTTGATGTTACATCCCCTAAAAATAAAATATTTTTATTTTGTGTACAGGAAATTTATTTCCATTTTTGGCAAATTTGAATCTGGAATTTTTTTTTCCATTTATGGCAATTTCGAATTTCAAATTTAATAATTGTATTTAATTATTTTGACTATTGAGAAGAGATATCTTTGGAATCAACTAAGTATTTGGCTATGACACTTGTATCACAATAGAATAATTATATTGACTGCAGGAGGACAAATGGAACAACCATGTTAAAAATTAGCTGACCATGACTCCATGAGTGGGGAACAAGTTGGAACTGCCTCTGGGATGATGATTACAAATGGAAAATCAGATATTTGGCCACTAGAAGCCCCTAAAAGTAAGGTATTAAGAAATATACGAAAATCCTCAAAGGAGAAAAAAGACCTGGGCAAAGAAAATGAATATATGACATATGCGAGGAGGCAGGACGCTGCCAAGTATGCAGGGAAAATGATTCCTGTGCTCTCTTGTTGTTATGAACACTATTGAGTAAGTGTGAGGCAAGAGGAGGACTATTGGAATTTGAAGGAAATTTTTAAAGAGGAGTTTTCAAGTTCTCCCTCATGGATTCATGGTCAAGCTAGGGGGTGAATCAGGCAAGTGACTTTGGCTGCCCTGTTCTACGGTTTGGAGGAACGTGGTTGTTCCCTTTGTATTCCCGCGAATTTGATTCATATATGTTGATCTACCCCTCTCTATTATGAATGACTGTGTTTTTAGTTCGATGTCTTATTGAATCCGAACATGTATGATGTCCACTCTCTGTCTGAATGATTTTTTCTTTTATGCATTGTATTGAACAAGTTGGAACTATAACCTTTTTCCATTTTTGTTTGTTATGGGGAATATATGTGAATGAAATATCTGTTTATATATATATATATATATTTATATATATATATATTAATAATACGTCTACTGGAATGATTCTTGCATTTAATAAATGCACAGATCTAGAACTATTAACATGTAATACACTGATTAAAAGTAGATCTAATTGAATACAATAAAGATTACCCTATACAAAAAATGTTATCCTATTTTACCCCTTCTACAAAGTATAAGCGTATAAATCTCTTTAGTTAGACCTTCGAAATCCTGTTAGGTAAATGGATATTGAATCCTTCCATGCCTACTCTCTAACAAAATGAAAGTGAGGACACTTGTAAAGGACCATTTTGTTTTGGAAATTGAAGGGATATGGAAAACCCCGTTTTGTTTTATCCAATGCTAAAAAATCTTGGGAATTGATGTCTATCAAAATAATTCTTTTTTTTCTTTATGCCTTCCTTGTTTTGTTCAAACGGTCTTCCTTTTACACAGTTAAGTTTTATGACAAATTTAAGAAATTATGTAACCCTGAACTGTTAACCCTTCTTTCGCATTTCACGAGTTGTTGCAGGATAGGTTTGGGCAGTGGAAACCCCGAATTCTAAAATCCCAAAATACAGGTCTCACCGTTGCCTTTTCGAAACTTTGGGAAATGTTTTGTACTGGGGTTTTGACTTTTGTATTCACGAAACCCCAAAACCATAGATTTTGAAATCCCAAAATACAGGTCTCAGCTTTTCCTTTTCGGAACTTCGAGAAATATTTTGTACCAGGGTTTTGACTTTTGTATTCACGAAACCCCGAAACCCCGAATTCTGAAATCCCGAAATACAGGTCTCACCTTTACCCTTTCGAAATTCGATAGTTGATGTGTGTTTATTTTTTACTATTGAACTCACGAAATCCTAAACTCCGAAATCCCAACATGCTGGTCACTTTCACAATTTTGGAAGTTTGTTGTATGTTGGATGTTGATATTTGAAAACCCTGAAACCCCGAATCCTGAAATACCAAAGTGTTGGTCCCACATCCTTCCACCTTTCGGATTTCAGGAATTGTTATGTGATGATGTTGGTTTCTGTACTCGCGAAACCCTGAACTCCAAGATCCCGAAGTGCTGGTCACTTTTTTTGTAATTTCGGGAGTTGTGGTGTGATAGTGTTTGGCTTCTGTACTCGCAAAATCCCGAAACCCCAAGGAACGGGTCCTACCTTCCTTTTCACATTTCAGAGGTTGAACATGTGAGGCTTGGGCTCTTGCACTCGTGAAGTTTCAAACCCCAAAACCCTGAAGCGTTAGTCCAACCTTTCCACTTTTCATATTTCGGAGGTTGAATAGGTAAGGCTCGAGCACTTGCACTCATGAAGTCCCGAACCCCGAAACCTCAACATGCTGGACCCACTTTTGCGAATTTGAGAGATGTCGTGTTTTGATGTTTTGGGACTTTGAAAACCCTGGAATTTCGAACCCCGAAACCCTGAAATACTGAGGCCACAGTCTTCCAATTTTTTCGCATTTTGGAAAACAATGTGGCCCCTTTGTATTTGTGTGTTCGGCATTGGAAAATCGCCGAAACCCATTTGAACGTTGTCTTTCACAAAAATATGTAGGAGCATAGCAAGAATTATTGGTTATATGAACAACTCTCACATGGTAAGGAATGGACTGGTAGGATCAATGGAGAATTTTTATCTGAGACAGAGGTAGGATAAAAGATAGCAGATAACATTATGAGTCTCTGTGTACATGATGGGACAAGTACATAATTTGTTGTATTGGAAGGTTTTAATCTAGTTAAATCGCTGTGTAGTGTGATGTTTTTTTGCCATGAATAGATGCACCTCTAAGTATCTCGAACCTTTCATAATTAGATTGTGGACGGAAATAAAACTTACCTTCTCTTAAATTCTGAGCTTAAATGAAAGGGAATTTCGTCATAATTTTTTTTTTTTATGGTAAATTTGAGGTTCATTACATATGGTATCAGAGCCAAAGCTACAACACTGGGCCTGAATAGGGGCACATTGATTGCTTAATATATATTCCGATTTTTGAAAAAATTAATAGATCTTATGGATTACAAACATAACGTTTTTCTATTTTGTGTTGAATAATGGAAGCTCAAGAAGGTGCAGAAATCAGGGAGGAAGAGAATCCTCCACAAAGACCTTCTGGATATCCAAGACAAAATAGTGATGGAAGCTCACCCGCAGAGGTTTTGGAAACAATGAGAAACCTTATAGTTGAACTACAGGTTTTCAAGGCCGACAATGAAAAATTGAAGAAGGCATAGCAGGAACAACAAGAGATAAATGAAGTCCTACTGCGTAGTATATTAACCAAGAAAAGTCTAAAGGATGATAACCCTGAGGAAGAGGTCAGCAAAAGGGCCTCCAAGAACTCTGGTGAAAAAAAATAAAAAGGAGATAGTTATTCTGAAGGGATACCTTCAGATGAAGACAAAGCCATACCAGACAAAAAAAAAAAAAAACAGACCACCTTGAAGAAGAATTTAAAAAGATTAAACCAACTACTTTTGATGGAGAATCTAGGACAGGAGAAGAAGCTGAGGCATGGTTATTGGACATAAAAAAATACTTCCAAATCTATAACTATTCTAGTAACATGAAGGTTATAATGGCCATCTACAATATAAAAGGGAAGACCAACATCTAGTGGCAGGACCTGAAAATGGCCAAGGGCCTAAAGGAGAAACAGTTGGAATGGTCCGACTTCAAGAAGTATTTCAAGAAACAATACCTTTCTGAAAGTTATTATGAAAGGAAGACAAAAGAATTTTATGAATTACGACTTAGACAAATGATGATGGATGACCTTATAAATCAATTTTTGGAACTCCTAAGGTTTGTACCATACATCCGGGAGGATAAAGTAAAAATCCAGTGATTCTTAAGTTGTTTACCACAGTCCTGCAGGGACAGAATTGAGTTTGACAACCCCAAATCCTTGAGTGAGGCATTCAGGAAGGAAAGAATGTGCTATGACCAGTATAAATAGTGGGTAGATTTTCCCAAGACCTAGAAAGATAAGAAGCAAGATGGAATGCACCAGTGGAAGAAGGGATACCAGCCAGCTACTTATTGGAATGCAGCAAAAAGTTTCCCAAGGAAGGATTTTCACTCCAATCATCCGAATATGCAAGGTAGCGGTAAACTGGTAAACCTGGGAACGAAGAAGTTTGGGGACAACTTCCACGAACTGTTAAAGTGTTTGGAGTGTGGAGAGCCTCATATAAGGAAGAACTGTCCACATTTAATTGTAGAAAACAGAACTGGTATTCACAACTTGCAGGAAGCCTCGATAGTGGGAGACATGGGCAGAAGTCTACATCGGATAAATGTAGCCATAGATGGTCAACAAGATAACCACCAGTCCTCATTGGTAGAGATCGAAGGTAAAATCCATGACACTTGAATTTCTATTTTAATTGACCCTGGAGCTACGTTAAGTTATATTACTCCAGATGTAGTAGAGTTGAATAAACATAAGAAACAAAAGCACGAAAAATCATGGATTGTACATCTAGCAACAAGTACTAAAAGAAAAGTAGCTAACTTTATTTCTGATCTTGAGTTCATCTTAGATGGTCAAAAGATAAGGACCAATATGAAKATCCTACAACTAGGATCTTATGCTATGATTATTGGGATGGATTGGTTGGAACAACACAAAGCAGTATTAGACTGTTATACAAAGATACTTAGATATAAAGATGATTTTGGCACTATTAGAATAGCCCAAGGCATACCAAAACCTGTATCAGTCAGACAAGCTTCAGTGATGCAACTCAAGAAATGTATTAGAAAGGGATGTCAAGTTTATGCCATCCAAGTGACAAATCTATTAGAAAAAGAAGATAAGCCAAAGTTAGAAGACTTTGTTGTCCTACGTGAATTCAGAGACATGCTTGTGGATGAGATACCAAAATTACCTCCTATAAGGGAAATAGACTTCTCCATAGACCTATTACCCGGTTCATCCGCTATCTCAAAAGCACCCTACCGAATGAGTCTACCAGAAATGACAGAATTAAAAATACAATTACATGAATTGTTGGACAAAGAGTATATTAGACCAAGTGTCTCGCCATGGGGAGCACCAGTCCTCTTTGTGAAAAAGAAAGATGGTACTCTAAGAATATGTATCGATTATAGACAACTGAACAAAGTGACCATTAAGAAGAAATACCCCTTACCCAGGATAAATGATCTGTCCGATCAAGTTGGTGGGGCCAAGATCTTCTCAAAGTTGGATTTACGATCTGGATATCATCAAGTTAGGATAAAGGACTAGGACATAAACAAAACAACTTTTTGAACAAGATACAGACACTACAATTTTGTAGTCATACCTTTCGGACTCACTAATGCACCAACCACATTTATGTGCTTGATGAACAACATTTTCAGCCAGTACTTAGACAAATTCGTAGCGGTTTTTATCGACGATATTTTGGTCTATTCTAAAACGGAGGAGGAACATGATGAACACTTATGAATAGTTCTGCAAACACTAAGGAAACACAAACTATACGCGAAATTCGACAAATGTGATTTTTATCGAAAAGAAATACAATATTTAGGACATGTCATTTCCTCGGAAGGTATTGTCGTAGACCCAGAAAAGATAAGAGCCATTATGGAATGGCCAGTGCCTAAGGATGTGGCAGATATCCATTCATTCATGGGAATCATCGGATATTATCGTAGATTTATAGAAGGGTTCTCCAAAATAGCCTACCCTATCACATCATTACAAAATAAAGGGACCAAGTTTAACTGGTCGCAAAAGTGTCAAGACAATTATAACAAGCTAAAATAATTATTGACCTCAGCACCCATTTTGAAGGTAGAAGACCCAGATAAAGACTTCACAATATGCGTTGATGCAAGTAAAGAGGGACTAGGTGGCATTCTAACTCAGGAAGGGCACGTGATTTTTTATGAATCCTGAAAATTAAAGGAACGTGAGAAAACTTATGTCACTCATGAATTAGAATTGGCAGCAGTAATACATGCCTTAAAAATGTGACGACACTATATAATGGGCAGAAAATTCTTACTATTGACGAATAATAGTAGGGTGAAATATCTATTTAACCAACAAGACCTTAATGCAAGACAAGGAAGGTGGCTAGCTTTCCTGAGGGAATTCGATTTCCAGGTCAGACATATCAAGCGTAAGGAAAATAAAGTAGCAGATGCTCTAAGCAAAAGAGTCCATGGGTTATTTGAGATAAATATCATCAGAGCAGAAATTGACCTGGAACAAAGAATAAAAACAACAGGTAATAACGATGGAAATTACGCTAAGTTGATGGAAGAATTTCAAAACAGTATCACAAACTCAGATAAACCAGATATAAGTATCAAAAAACAAGGACTATTAAGGTTTAAAAATAGACTTTACATACCAGATTCAACATAGCTAAAATTAACTATTTTAGATGAAGTGCATAAGAAACCATACTCTTGCCATCCAGGTTACCAGAAAACAATAACAATACTCAGAAAACTATTTTACTGGCCTAATTTGAAGGGCGAAACGACAGAATACTTGGCTAGGTGCCAAGATTATTAGTAGGTTAAGGTCGAACACCAGCGTCCAGTTGGCCTATTACAGCCATTACCAATACCAGAATGGAAATGGGAGACCATCTCACTCAACTTTATCATAGGTTTGCCTAAAACCCAGAAACATAATGATTCAATCATAGTTGTAATCGATAAACTCTGTAATTCTGCACACTTTATTCCTGTAAAGCCTACTTTTAAAGATATTAACATTGATGAAATATTCATTAAAGAAATTTTATACTACATGGTATTCCTAAAATGGTGATTTTAGATAGAGACGTAAAATTCACATCCGCTTTTTGGAAGGAATTGTTTGCAGGGCTAAATACTAATTTGAATTTCAGCACGAGTTATCATCCACAAATGGATGGAAATAACAAAAGGACAAACCAAATCATAGAATATATGCTCTGCATGTATGTAAGAACAAAACTGAACAAGTGGTAAGACTACCTACACTTGGTAGAATTTGCATATAACAATGGGTACCAAACTTTGGCTAAGTTGAGCCCTTTCAAAATATTGTATGGTATAAAGTGTATAACTCCAATTAGCTAGGATAACCTAGTTAATAGACTCATGGTTGGACCAGAGATGCTCCAAGAAATGGAGAACATGGTAAAAAGGGTACAACAGAACTTGAAAGAAGCACAGGACAGACAAAAGATCTATGTAGATAAGAAAAGAAGACACTTGGAGTTTCAAGTGGGAGACCATGTTTACTTGAAGGTCAAATCTCAGAAAAGCTTGTTGAAACTAGGGAACTATGCCAAGCTGGAACCCAGGTTTTATGGGCCCTTCGAGATACTAGCTCGAATTGGACCCATAGCATATCAACTTGCACTTCCAGCTAATCTAAGAATTCATAATGTATTTCATGTTTCTTTGTTGAAAAAGTATATTCATGACCCTACTCATATGATTGAATGGAACTTGGTGCAGGTGGAACCTGACGGCGATTTCCAGGTGGAACCCTTGCGCATTCTGGACTAGAGAGAAATAACACTTCGGAATAGAGTCGTCACTCAGGTAAAGATGAAATGGAAGCACTTTAGTCCCGAGGAAGCCACTTGGGAATTGGAGGGAGATTTGCAGAAATATCATCCAATCCTGTTCTAGGAAAGGAAAGAACACTAAGGACAGTGTTTTACTGAAGGGGGAAAGGATGTGACATCCCCTAAAAATAAAATATTTTTATTTTGTGTGCTGGAAATTTATTTCCGTTTTTGGCAAATTTGAATCTAGAAAATTTTCGCCATTTATGATTTATGGAAATTCTGAATTTTGAATTTAATAATTGTATTTAATTATTGTGACTGTTGAGCATATATCTATTTGGAATCAGCTAACTATTTGACTATGACACTTGTATCACAACAGAATAATTATATTAACTACAGGAGGATAATGGAACAACCATGTTAAAAATTAGTTGACCATGACTCCATGAGTGGGGAACAGGTTGGAACTGCCTCTAGGCTGATGATTACAAGTGGAAAATCAGATCTTTAGCCACTGGAAGCCCCTAAAAGTCATAGATTAAGAAAGCTGCGAAAATCCCCAAAGGAGGAAAAAGACCTGGGCAAAGAAAATGAATATATAGCATATGCGAGGAGGCAGGACGTTTCCAAGTATGCGGGGAAAAGGATTCCCGTGCTCTCTTGCTGTTATGAACATTGTTGAGTAAGTGTGAGGAAAGAGGAGGACTATTGGAATTTGAAATACATTGTTGAGGAGGATTTTTCAAGTTCGCCCTCATGGATTCATGGTCAGGCTAGGGGGTGAATCGGGCAAGTGACTTTGGCTGCCTTGCTCTACAGTTGGGAGGAACATGGATATTCCCTTTGTCTTCCCGCGAATTGGATTCAGATATGTTGATGTACCCCTCTCTATTATGAATGATTGTGTTTTTAGTTCGATGTCTTATTGAATCCGAACTTGTATGATGTCCACTCTCTGTCTAAATGATTTTTTTTTGACGCATTGTATTGAACAAGTTGGAACTGTAACGTTTTTCCATTTTTGTTTGTTATGGGGAATATATATGAATGAAATATGTGTTTATATATATATATATATTCGTAATACGTTTGCTGGAATGATTCTTGCATTTACTAGATGCACAGATCTAGCACTATTAACATGTAATACACTGATTAAAAGCGGCTCTAATTAAATACAATAAAGATTACCCTATACAGAAAAATGTTATCCTATTTTACCCCTTCTGCAGAGTATAGGCATATAAATCTCTTTAGTTAGACCTTTGGAATCCTGTTAGGTAAATGGATATTGAATCCTTCCACGCCTACTGTCTCACAAAACGAAAGTGAGGACACCTCTAAAGGACCAATTTTTTTTGGAAATTGAAGGTATCTGGAAAACCCCATTTTGTCTTATCCAATGCTAAACAATCTTGGGAATTCACGTCTATCAGAAGGATTCTTTTTTTTCTTTATTCCTTCCTTGTTTTTTTCAAATGGTATTCCTTTTCCACAGTTATTTTTTATGACAAATTTAAGAAATTACATAACCCCGAACTGCTAACCCTTCTTTCGCATTTTGGGAGTTGTTGCAGGATAGGTTTGGGCAGTGGAAACCCCGAAACCCTGAATTCTAAAATCCTGAAATATGGGTCTCACCATTGCCTTTTTGGAACTTCGGGAAATGTTTTGTACTGGGGTTTTGACTTTTGTATTCACGAAACCCCAAATTCTAAAATCTCGAAATATGGGTCTCATCTTTTCCTTTTCGGAACTTCGGGAAATATTTTGTATTGGGGTTTTGACTTTTGTATTCACGAAACCCCGAAACCCCGAATTCTAAAATCCTGAAATACGGGTCTCACCTTTACACTTTCAGAATTCGGGAGTTGATGTGTGTTTATTTTTTACTGTTAAACTTGCGAAATCCCGAACTCTGAAATCCCGACATGCTAGTCACTTTCGCGATTTCAAAAGTTTGTTGTATGTTGGATGTTGATATTTGAAAACCCCGAAACCCCGAATCCTAAAATCTCGAAGTGTTGGTCCCACATCCTTCCACCTTTCAGATTTCTGGAATTGTTGTGTGATAATGTTGTTTTTTGTACTTGCGAAACCCTGAACTGTGAGATCCCAAAGTGTTGCTCACTTTTTTTGTAATTTCAAGAGTTCTGGTGTGATAGTGTTTGGCTTCTGTACTCACGAAATCCAAAAACCCCGAGGAACGGGTCCCACCTTCCTTTTCACATTTTGGAGGTTGAACATGTGAGGCTTGGGCGCTTGCACTCAAAAAGTTCTAAACCCTGAAACCCTGAAGCGCTAGTCCAACCTTTCCACTTTTCTCATTTCAGAGGTTGAATAGGTAAGGCTTAGGTGCTTGCACTCGTGATGTCCCAAACCTTGAAACCCCGACATGTTGGACCCACTTTGGTGAATTCAAGAGAGGTCGTGTTTTGATGTTTTGGGCTTTTTAAAACCACAGAATTTTGAACCCCAAAACCTCGAAGTACTGAGGCCACAATCTTCTAGTTTTTTCACATTTTGGCAAACAATGTGGCCCCTTTGTATTTGTGTGTTCGCCATTGGAAAATCACCGAAACCTGTTTGAACACTATCTTTCAAAAAAATATGTAGGAGCATAGTAGGAATTATTGGTTATATGAACAATTCTCACATGGTAAGGAATGGACTGGTAGGATCGATGGAGAATTTTTATCTGAGACAGATGTAGGATAAAAGATAACAAATAACATTACGAGTCACTGTGTACAGGGAGAGACAAGTACATAATTTGTTGTATTGGAAGGTTTTAATCTAGTTAAATCGATGTGTAGTGTGATGTTTGTTTTCGATGAAAACATGCACCTTTAAGTATCTCGAACCTTTCATAATTAGATTCTGGACGGAAATAAAAATTACCTTCTCTTAAATTCTGAGCTTAAACGAAAGGGAATTTCGTCATAGAATTTTTTTTTTAATGGTAAATTTGAGGTTCATTACACTTGACCTGAAAGTGCAGAGGTAGCCCGATAGATGAGGAGATATATCTTTGTATTATTCCATGACCTTGTCCACTTTATTCTGCTGTGTGGAGAGGTCAGTCAAGGAGGCCCTAGATGTGGTTGCAATATTTTTCTTGCTCTGAGAGTGAATCACAAAGAAGACAAACTTATCGATTTGAGAGATGACCTTCCTACATTGCTTGGTAGATATCAAGGAAATAACACTAGGTGGGATTGCTTCGGGTATCCTGTACAAATTCCTGTTTAAAGTAATAATAACACTACAAGGCCTAGACTCATATACAACATGACATTTCCATAAATAAGGTTGTCCCAAAAGAACATTACAAAATATGAGAGGAGAAACATCACACAATACCTCATCTTTGAAGTGCTTGATGTCATACAACATACGACATTGTTGGTTGACGTAGAGATCGGTTCCTTGACATACCCATCCAATGGTGTAGGGTTATGGGTGCAACATTGTTGGCGGGGCTAGCTGCTTGATGACCTCTTCTAAGATGAGGTTCTTCTGGCTATTTCTATCAATGATAAAGTGCAGCGGGGTTCCTTTTACCCACATTTTTGAATGAAATAGGTGCTCACCTTATTCTTGCTCACCTCGTTCATTGGGCTGGACCTTGGTGGTAGAAACAGTGGCATTGGGTTCCCCATCAATAATCCATCTACCCCTTTCTGGTTCAAACTAAGAGTTGGAACCTGTATCTGATTCAAAGGATTTCACCTCAGCCACCATCGATTTCTTTTAGTGACAATCGATATAGTTATGCCAGGGGCTCTTATGGAAGTCACACCACTTCCTGGTATCTTTCTTTGTATTTATAGTGTCCTTCTTTTCTTGCATCCTAGACTGGTTGTCCTGAGGCTGTCCTTCTTTGATATATCCTTTTTTGTGTGACTTGGGGCTTCCCTTTACTTGATTTTGATGTCAGGGGTTCCTAGGCCCAAATTGCCATGTCTTTTTTTAATTCTTTTCCTCAATTTTGACAACATATTGATAGGCCACACCCAAGGATGAGATATCAAAAAACTCTATTTTGGCCCTTATGTATCTATGTAGGCCATCGTGATACTTGAGCACCATATTTAGCTCTGAATATTTGATACCCATATTGGTGTGCAAGGTATGGAAGATATTTGTGAACTTTGGCTTTGCTTGGTCTCTTTCCTGCCACAGTGTGGTCCATTTTGTATATAGGTCATCATAACGTCCTATAGGGTTGATAGCATCCTTAAAGGATTACTAGGTGATTGCGACTATAAATAATGAGGTTTCCTTTGTTTCCTTTTTCTCACATAAAGTCTCCCACCAATATTTGACATGGGGAATGACTTTGAGGATCAAAAACACAATCTTTTCTCTGTTTGAAAAGTTATGGAAAAAAAAATACCCTTATAGCATATTAAACCATTTGTCTACAAGAAGGGGGCAACTCCTCCACTCAAAGAAGATGTATCGCCTGTTGGTAGCCGCCGAAGGATTTTCACCAAACTATCCATCATTTTGCTCCTTTGTTGCATGAGGGATTCCTTGAGCAACATTTTGAAAGGATATCATGTCCCTTCATATTTATTTTCTCTCGCCATTAGAGGTCTCTTGGGCATGCAATAACTTTTTTCCTCAAGAGAAACAAGTTTGAGACCCAGTTCTATGTTCCCTAACCTCGTCAGGGACATTCATTAAGAACGACAATGACCAGACCACTCTGATACCACTGATCCATGTTTTATGAAAATAATGAAATGAATACATATTATTATTATTATTAACACAAAATCATAATAATAATAGAGATATAATAACAAAGATACAGTAAAATTGGTTTCTATTCCATAAACAAATGTAATGAAACTGTAAAATGCAACGAAAAACAAGCTTGCTAGAATGGTGACAACTTATGCCTGAGAAGAGATGTGACGAATGTGCTCATTCACGATAATATGGGTACAATGAGGCTCTCCAAGCCTTTTTACATTAAATAGGAATTCCCAAACCCTAGACATCCAAAAACCTAATGCTATGAAGTGAAGCGCCAAAATTCATGGGGGCCCTATAGTACATCAACTTCTCGGGGTCATAACCTCTACATATGATCTTAGTTTTAGGTGAACGATAGCCGATTGGAAAGGTCTATCCAAGTAATACACATATTGTTGTTAGGATATGACTCTATCCAGGGTCTAATTGTGGTGAGCCCTAAAAATGTTGTTTTATGGCCTCAAAATGACCCCAGAAGTCGAGGACCAGAAAACTAGAAAACAACTACAAAATGACAAAACTGCCAAACTAGAAAACTATTGGAATAGATGGGAGGCCACTGAAATCTAGCTAGATTAGTTGGTTAGTGCCATCTTTACCATGCTTTGGTTGTTGAATATTTTCACACCCAAATTCCCATTTGTTCTGGTGCCTAAATTTCTACTCAATTTTTATAGCATATCGATAGGCAACTCCCAATGATGAGATGTTTAGGAAATCCATTTTAGTTTGTATGTACATATGTAGATCCCCATGGTATTTTAGAACCATATTCTGCTCATATTCTTTGATACCCAACTTGGTGTGTAACGTATGGAAAATATTTGTGAACTATGGCACTATTTGGCTCTTCTCTTGACGTAGTGTGGTCCATCTCATGTAATGGTCTTCATAGTTATCAATAGGATAGTGGTATTCTGTGACTGCATCCACAATAAATTCTCAAGTGGGCTCGACCCCATATATTCCAGATTCCTCTATGGAACTTTGCTCCCAGTAATTTTCCCACCAATGTTTGACATGGGGGAGATCCTTAAGGACTGTGAAGGTGAAATTTTCTCTAGCAGAAAAATTTTGAACATAGAAATAACCTTCTAGTAGATTAAACCATTTTTCTAGGGCATTTGCATCTATTTGACCTTCAAATATGGGATTATCAAAATTAACTTACAACCTTTATTTATCTATATGTTTTAGTCTTTTCTCCAATTTTAAAGTAACTTCAAACCATTATTAATTAAAGATCATTTTGGAACCAACTTTCATAGTCTTCTTAGTACATATATTCTCTAAGGATGAAGGTAGGGACTTGTTTCCTTTTATCTCTTATAGTTAATTCACTTCCATTTGTTAATTTGTTGTTGCTTCCAAGTTATTCTTGAAGCCTAATTAAATCACTTCAAATTTTTTACATCCCTAAGTCACATAATTAAACCTAATTAACCTAGTGGCCTTCTCTTCTTCTCTTCTCTTCCTATGTTTCTCTCTCTTAGACATTCTCATATTTTCATGAAAATCAAGTGTTGAATCCACTCTATCCTTTATCATTATTGTAATCTGGCACCTGATACTCTAACTATCATATGAAATGTTGTAAATTTTCTTGAGTGGACAAGGTTTTTTTGAGCTATGCCATGACCTTAGCTATCAAATATTTTTTATAGACCAAACAAATAACATGATAATTCTTTCATAGTTCCAAGACAATAGTAAAAGACCTACCGAATTACATAAAAACATTGGCATAGTGTGAACCTTAGAAATAAAATTCATTTGGATAGTATATAATAGATAGTATAAATTGGAAAACCATAGACATTAGAATATAGATATAATTAAATCCTAGAAATAAAATCCATACAGATAGTGCAAAATATAACTGGCATAAAAAGATACTAACTAGACCGAAGTGAACCTCCATCTTGAGAAATGGCATCCTCAATAATGGTTTCCCCGACAAAAATCATAGTCCTCATATTAAGATTGACCAACTTCGAGAAATCCTTGTGAACAACCACCAAGTATCTAGTGATGGGTTTGAGGGTCATTTTAGGGAATTTCAACATGTCATAAACACATGGTCATTGTATTTCTTCTAGAAATCAATCCTAGAAATCCTTGGAGTGCCAATGTATCTCCTATACATTGAAGAGAGTTTTCCTTTTCATTATGTGATTGGGATCCCTAATATGGGTGTGCGAAGGTTCTTCTTCATCCCAAGTAAAGTTTTCCCTCTTCAGTATGGTCCCTCTTTTCAATAGCTTGACCTTATGGTAAGTTTCATTACATTTTCTATGATGGAAGGAAAATTTTATTTTTTCATTCATCTTGTCAAAATTGGAAGCAATGCCTTTGTTGAAAACCAAAGAGTAATCCTTAGAAACATATTTCCTACATGTGTTAGAAACCAAGTCCTCAAAAATTGCAGCGATGTCCCTAGTCTGACATTTCCTTGTCTTGCAAACCTATTGCTTGGTAGTTTTTTGAAGCATTGTAGAAGAAAGATAACAAAATGACTTCGGGGGTGGGGATTTTCCTACCCAGTTCATCTTCATTCTAACATATGAAAATTAATTTAGCATTATCCATATTCCTCCAAAGTTTGTTTATTGGTGGAGTATCGTGTTAGGAGGAGGTAGAATGACATGATCTAGGTTGATTAAAGTACAATTCAATTCTGAAAGGGATTGGGATTATCCATAAAATTGAATCTCTATGGATGTGCTAAATTGATGTAAAATCCGTTGCCATGTTTGATATTTATGCCCACGAGAACCCATGATCTTTATTCCATGTTATAAGTCATGATGGTATTATGTTGGAATACTAAGTAGGGATCGAAAAAACACTTTTGTTTCCTGAAATCATGCCAACATCATCATGTGAATATGGGGGCATGTGTATATTCATGTCCTTCACACGTGTTTTCATAATGTCAACAAATTCCCCTCATCTGGGAATCTTAATAGACACATTAAATATATTTAGAATTTCCACATTTCTAGCACTCCTATTTTAATATACATCTTATGATTCCTTACACATTGGAATTCATTTGTTCATGACCAACTAATCTTGACGAACCCATTAAAAATCAATAAATGTGACATTCCCAATAGTCATACTTTAATTTTCATCTTATGTGTCCTTTAATAACGACTCATCTTGAAAAAGTAATTAAATACAAATAGATAAAACACTGAAAACAATTATATTAACTATTAATTTTATTATGGACAAATCTAAGTTAAAATGATTATACCTATGGTAAACTGGGTATAAAGCACGAGTCAATATAAGGAAATATTTGACCTACAAAAATGAGGACAAATATTATGGAAATACAGATGTTGGGGTTTATGCCATAGAGCCTAGATGTTAATCCAACCTTAGAATACTACGTCTTCCCATGGTATTGGTCACCCACCTTTTTTATATGGTTTGAGAAATTTGGGATGGTTATAAATACCGCAACCTCATATGAAGTAAGGGTTCCCCCAAAATAAGTAGAAAATACCCTAAGTAAAAAAGAAAACATTGATTATGTGTTCAAACATAGGTCAATATCCAGACCCATCTAATTTAGTCCCTTGAGGATTTCTTGTGAACTCTTTTTCCCTTTAGTACTCTCAATTTTCCACCAGCTCAATATATATGCTACAAGGAAAACATAGTTTACAGGTTTTTAGTGTTACCAGATTAGGTAAATTTTGTAAAAAAAACATCCGTAAAAATATTCATTAAAGATCACATCTGTTTTTCCCTTTGTATTTTCTATGTCAAGAAACTAAAGGATTTATACACAAACCTAAAGAAATATACTATATAAATTTAAGAGAGGGAGAAATGGGTGGCTTTCCCTTGCAATTCATTAGAAATAGGGTCAAGGAGAAGGCATTTGCATGGGTAGAAGGCTTCACAATGGTGACCATTAAAAAGGGCTTCATGTAAATGAACGCAAGGGAGGGAGAAGCAAGATGTCAAAAGAGGTTTAGGGGGTTTTTCTTTGGCACTTGTCATAAAATTCCATAGTTTGGCATTAACAGAGGTGGGTAAAGCTCTAGTTGTTTTTCTTAGGGTATTAGAACTCCCCATTGTGCATCCACATAACATTGAACATTCTTAACCTCATATAAATGTCATATATTTAGATCTTAATTCCATAGTGTTATTTGTTTGATGTATCCAACATTTTTTAAATGGGCATGGTAGTGACTACATGATAGGTGGTATGATAGAGTACTCCTAGTTAAGGATTTATTCTTATTATTTTTGGTTGCACAAAACAGGAGAGAGGAGGGTACAGAAAGAAAAGTTACCGATTTTGTAAGCAATCAACTGTTATGCACTATTATGTTACTCTACCCAGGGGTGATTTTAGGGGTTAAATTTCACTCATGTGCTAATTTTCCATGGTTTTTCAAAAAATGAGATTCACTATTTTAAAAATGATTCACCCAGATTCTATAGGATAAAATTATTTTACCTTAAAAATCGTCAAACTTTTATAAAAACTATAGTTGGCATATGAAGGATTAATAATATTCACCAAGGTTTCTACATTTTATAATAAATTTCCATCCTTAAAATCATCGAGACTCTACCATGATAACATATGACATGCAACATTGCATAAATAACAAACTTAAGACAAAAATAATCCACAAACAATATTTAGATTTTCCACCTTATCTTTGCAAGAACAAAACCTTTATCAATTAACCATGAAATAATCCCCACAAAACATTTACTCTCATCCTAAAAAGTGTTGCAATTGTTATTATTATTAAAATATAATAATATCCATATTTTATTTTTAAATAACATATCAATAGATATATTAGTGAAACTACCTTTAATATATAACATGCAATATTTTTTATTATTAAAATAAATGTTTAGTGTTTTATATTTCTTTTTTAAATAACATATAATGTTAGCATCATATTTTTGATAGTGTAAATGTTAATCACTTTCCATATAAAATTTAATGCATAAACATAATGACTAAAAAAAACCTAAATTCATAAACCTACCATCAAAGTCATTAATTTTTTTTTGCTGAAACTATCTTATTAACATCCTCCAACTATTTTAGTAACGTCGTCCCCACATTTTATTTAAGTGTAACATCCTTCCCTACAATCTATCCAAAAAAATTCAATTTTATTGTACTATAAATTTTTTTTATTGAAATTTAATAACTACAAAATTAATGTTTAGCCATAATATATTAGCATTGCTAGAGTGAAACAAAGATATATATTGTGTAATATCTAACAATAGAACTTTATTTTGAAACACTTTTAAATGTAGAGAGGTGTTATTAATTAGTGAAATGATTACACCATCGAAGGTGGGTAATTTAAGCGTTGAATTTGATTTTCTGTTTTGCTAAATGGCTATTTCTTTTTTGTTAAATTATGAAACAAACTTAAATTGAAAGACTTGCCCACAATTGGGAAATTTAGAGTATTTAAGCAAAATAAGCAATGGAGAAATTCACCGTTATATTTTTGAATTTTTACCTCTGCTAGATAACTTAAAAAAGCTGGTCTGCCACATTGATTACTATAACTTAAAAAAGCTGGTCTGCCACATCGATTACTATAACTTGAAAAAGCACAATAAAATCTACGGTTATAAAAGCACAATAAAATCTACCGTTTGATCGTAACTATAATTTGAATTTCTGCATGCTATCTTTTATCTTGTTCCAACGGATCAATTTATACCATCGGATTCTATCTCGATCCAACGTATACGGTTATCCCTATCCTACAAAAACCAAATCAAATGTTTATTTGTTGAATGAATCGGCTCGCTCATCCGCTCCTCCTTTTCTCTGCTTTTTGCTTTGGGCTTGTTCGCCCGCGCCTTTCTCCATGTTAGGCATTGTAGTATAGGGTCCTGCTATGGAGCGCTCTGATTGTGCTGTATATTTTTATGTGCTCATGTTTGAAGCGTGAAATCTCTATTGTTTGAGTCATTTGATAGCTGAGAAAACAGAAATCCTGGCAGAACCTTTGCAGCGCATATTAGATGATGGTGGCATGGAGATTCGAGGGGCTAACCTGATTTGCATATGCCTTAATTCCTTGATGGTGAGTTTATTGGATTAATGTTCATCGAATTGGATATATTAACAAGTGGATTCAGCAGTATTTACGTCTTTAATTTAATTGTTCCCTGATTCCTTGTTTTGTTTCAATTTGATTCGATACAGAAGTAATTGAAATTAATCCTTAAAAATTATTTCTGATTTCATTTGATTTCTGTTATGTTTAAATTTAATTTCTCAGGAGGAAGGAACAGATCAATTATTATGTTTGGAAGATCTGATATGCCATACAATAAAATGGTAAGTTCTCCTTAATGGTTTTCTTCCTCTTCAAGATTTAATTAATTTTATGGGATTCGTTTTCAATGGCAATTTTGTTTTTTATTTAATTAATTTTATGGAGCTCGTTTTCAATGGCAATTCAATTTGTCCATTGAAAATTAAATTTCTTCACTATTTATTTATTTATTTTTCACTATTTATTTATTTATTTTTCAAGAATTTACTGTATCCCACAGATTCTAGAAATATCATCCGCTTACATTTTTATACACAATCAAATGAAAATGTAGAAAAAAGCGAATCTCTGTAACATCAGAAACAGGTAAATTAACCTATGGTTTCCCTCTCATAGTTTCCCAGATGTATAAACTTACCAAATTAGATTAGATTGATTGTAATGTAATAGATTGGATTAAACCGTGCGTTTAAATTTGAGGTTATTTTTACATGGTGTCATTAAAATCCGCTACATTTTTATTAGGGTGAAGGTTAGTTTAATAGTTCCTCTACATGCTTATTAGGGTTAGGGTTAAGGTTAGTTTAATAGTTACTTGCTTTTGGGCTAACATCTTAGAGTATAATTCACATTCATTATTTTCATAGTAGCATAGCGATTAATAGTAACACTAAAAACGAGAAAAGGTTTCTAGTGCTAAGTCGACCATATCAATGCTAGGGTTTGTTAGAGGTTCCTTTGACCAATTCTCCCGTCTCTCTTCCTGTCATTCGGTGATCTGTTAGGGTTTGTTAGAGGTTGCTTTGAGCAATTTTCCCCTCTGTCTTCCCCGGACAGTCGGTGCTCTATTGTGCATGCAGTGCACAATATGAGGAAGTAAACAATAGTTTGGCATGTTTTTTTAATGTCTTTAAATGGGCCTTTCCAAATTCTCAAACAATAGTTTGGTATGGTTTTTTTCAATGTCCGTCTTTCCAAATTCTCAAATGAAGAAAGGATTTTCTATTATATTAATGCTAGGGTTTCTTGGACGCTACTTTGACTTTCTACCAAAATTATAATTCTTCTCCCATTTGGTGCTCTACTATGCATGTCGTGCGACTCCATTTGGTGATCAAATTCCTAATCACTTTACATGCAATGCCCATAATCAAAACCATGCCCAGTAAACATTGTTATTCAATTCTAAAGTAACGCAAATTATGGTCAATGAAAACAAATACCTTGGTTCGTGTGGGCTTAACCCCGGTTGGAGAGTTAGATTGAAAATATGAGCACTAATGTAATCAAGCTTTTAGAAACTTGCAGAAATTAATAAATTATAGGATTTATATTGTTGTTAGATTTCTGAATGTAAAGTATTTGGAGTTTATGAAACATTGGATTTTTTTTGAGAATGTAAAGTATTTGGAGTTTATGAAACATTAGATTTTTTGAGTGGACATTTTACTTATTAATATTCTCACATAGTTTATTTTTAGAAATTTTAACTGTAAAAATCTGCACATTATGATTATTAAAATTATTAGGAGGAAGTTTTTGAAGGAGGATTAAAATATTTATTAGTATTAATGGAGTGACATTATTGTTCACTTTAAGATGGTGTATACATGCCCATGCTTCCTAAAGTCAGGATGTGGACTCATTCAATTCAATTTGTGAGTACATTGAATGATTAATTGAGAAATTTTATGTTATAATACTTAGAAATCTTATGTAAAACATTATATACTTAGTTGTATATGAGTTTTGTATCAAAATATTAAGATGGTTGTTATAATTATTAAATTCAAGGTTTGGATAATTAAATCTTGAAATTTAAGATTTGGTTAAAAACATGTTAGCTAAATTTTTTAAATTTGGTTTGGTTGTTAATCAAGTTTTGTGAAACAAGTTTTATAAAAGAGGTTAATCGAGTAATTGCTTAATAATTGGAATTGAATATAATAATATAAATAGTTAAAAAAATATTTTAATTTAGTTAAAATTTAACACATAAATAAAGAGTTAAAAAAATTATTAAAATAATTATAATGATTTAATGCTTTGAAAATAAAAATTTAAAAATCTATTGTGGAAGAATTTTTTGCTTTAATTTCTTAAAAAAAAAAAATTAAAAAAATATTTAAAATTAGTTTCACATTATCATAAAACATTTAATATATAACAAATGAGTTAAATAAATTCAATAATCTAATTTTAATAATTTAATGCTTTGAAAATATAAATTTAAAAATTTATTATTCTAAAAAATTTTAATTAATTTTCATAGAAATAAAAATTAAAAATATAAAAATTTAATTAAAAAAAAAAAAAAAAAAATCTTACTTTAAATAAATATTAATAAAATATTTATTTATTTTGTTTAAATTCAAAATTTTCAAAATTTAAATATTTAATTATTAAACAATGTTAATAAAATATTTAGTTTTTTTCCTAAATTTAAAATCTTATAAATCTACATTCATCCATGTTTCTCGTGATTTAAGCACTATAATTATCATCCATGCTTTCTCGGGATTTAAGTAGTAAATATCGCTATCATAGTACATTCCCAAAACTCTCAATTGCATTAAACAAAATTTTCGCTCCCATTAAACAAAAGAACATCGTATTCAACCCTGAGGATTCAGTGTATCTAACTTAAATCAATGAAAACAATTCAGTGGTTGATTTGGGCTTACATATCTGATAATTCATAAATAATTAAATTCGTTGAACCATCTTGCATAAGTAAATCATACATCACAAGTAAAAACATGATCAGTTGGCTGTCTCAGAATTACACTTCAACCTATAGAGTGTGATCATAGAACGCAGCTCTAAAAATCGGCCCAGGTTTTCATGTATCTCATAATGAGGAATGCAGACTTGGCTGGTTTAGGAATCATTTGACCATTTTTGAAGATTTTTTAATATGACCATATACATATATATATATATATATAATTAAACATTAAATTAATTTCTTAAATTTTTTTAATTTAAATTGTTTTTAAAGAATAAATCAGTTTTTTTCCTTCACTTTCTCTTTAAAATAATA
>ML788795.1:203389-214661 GCA_009831015.1 Picea engelmannii
CGTGAGTGAACTCAACTGGTCTTTGATCATGGGTGTCGAATGGACTAGGTTCAGTAGTAAACTCATCATATACTTGAACAAGGTTGTCGAATGGACTGAGTTCAGGAGTAAACTTATCATACACTTGATCAGGGTTGTCGAATGGACTAAATTCAGGAGTAAACTCCTTATACACCTAAATAGGGCTATCCATTGGCATTTGAATTGGCTTGTCCTGCTCCATTTCTTTGGGCGCATTAGCTTGTCGATTAACTTTACATACTTTTTGACTCAATTGGGAGAGAGTCCATGTCATCTCAGAGGACTTCGGAGCCTCCTCATGATCATCCACACTTTTTAATCTTTCCTATGGTTAGTAACTAAGAACAGAGTTATCCATACCTGACAATGTGTGTGTGCATTTTTGTTTGGAATTTCTCCTAGGTTTGTCAATTAACTATTCAAGTTGTTCCACATCAATAATATTTGTAGTAGTTGGAGGAGAAATCATAATTTCAACATTTGCCTCTATAGCAACAGTGCCTTCCACTCTTTCATGGTTAGTTTCTACACCATCAGAACCATGGACATCAAACGAATGTTCTGTACCAGGATTATCATCACTGGCCTAAATTGTGCAGTCTTGTGTATTCTTAGAGTCATCACAGATTTTGGTTAGGGTTTTAACACCCTTTTTCTTAGAGATCAACTTCTTTTGTGGAGGAGCGGACTTAATATTTTTATCTCTAGATTTGTCAAAATCTAGGGTTCTTACAATGAACATATACCAAGTTTCTTGTTTGTGGGATAACGCAGACTTAACCAAAATTTTGACAAGACCAAAATGAAATAAGCTACCTCTAAAATCTTTGACTTTGCGGACCTGCTCTTCCATTTTCTTCAAACTCTTCAACAAAAAATAGGGGATGTTCATAAAATGGTTACCTTTGAAATGTAGCAGGAGTCGAGCATGACATGGAAACACGTTCATGTACCGTCCTTCGCAAGTGAGGTAGCATTGGAGTATGGATAGAAACTAAGCCCATTTTGGTTCTAACCATGACCTTGAAGTGCCCTCTGACCATTGTAATTTCCGATACTGTGGTTGCAGGAGCTGCGTGCAGAGCTTCTTGTCGACGGGTTGGCCCTTCGTCCATTTTTTACAAGTGATAGGTAATTGAATTTCTTCAAAGATGAATTTTTCTGTGACTTCAAACTCTAGCTCACCCACTTTATCTAGTCCACCATGAAAATGCAGAGTGAACTGAAGTGTAACCGAATCATCATACCCATCAAATTTCTTGAAGAATGGCTCCCATCCAGCTTTCTGAAAAATGTGTTTGGTGGCTTCATACTTAGGAAGAGCCTCCAAATCTGCATAAGTCTCAGGTTCATGACGATTCTCCACCATAATTTCACTCGGTATCACAGAAAAGGTCCACAGGTGAGCAGCGGAATTAGATGAGGGAAATAGAGGAATAGAGTATGATGTGTGAAGTAGTCATGAGAGGAATTATAGAAGAACGTTTGAAATGTCGTGAGGATCGATAGCATGTAAGGAAATGATGATGGTCGTACACATTTGCAAAATATTATTACATATGAATCATGTCGAATTCAACCAGGATAATGCAGTGCATTTCCCATGATATGAAATGTCAATAAGGATTGGTTTATTAGGTACAGAGTATAGGTATAATGAAATATTATGGATTATCGAGGCATTCCCAGTTCAAATTATTAATATGTAATTTAATACATTAAACCAACATGAAACTAAGCATACTTGAATTAGATTACCTATTCCCTTGTTATGCATTTCTTACTGTAGAGATCTTTGAAGTCAAGTCTGTATCTGGAGAGCACTAAAATTGTAATTTGAATTTGTATTTCTGATAACCACTGTAGCTAATGGATTCTGTCTGGCACTCACTGGTACTGATGAAATAACCCGAAATCTGCAGAGAAACTTGAACCAATAATAACTTGTTGAGAAAAAGGCTTCTTGTTTATGAATGCAAATTATTTGATGGCTATCCATGAACCTATCTTTTGTTCCTTCCTGAAAGGGATCAATTAAAATTGTCTTCAATAGCTTCAAAGCTTTAACCCATGGTACAATTCTTATTTGTGTGAATAAATGTTCTAGAGTCGAACACAAAAAGAAATCATTGGATTATCGAGCATTAATGAATGGTGTTAACCAATGCGAGATGACCCACCAATGATGTCAATAGGCCTCAAGGTACCTATAGTACATCCTAACAGGTACAAATAAAGGTCTTGGTGTCGAGTCACCTATAGGATCTATCAACCAATAGACATTGATGTATTCCCATGGTTGTTAGCAAGGAAATCTGTCATTGAGGCATGAAGAGTCTAGGGTACTAAGTAGTCTCTAATCTCTACTCCAGATAAGGTGTTGGTGTCGATGGAGTGAGACTTGTTGGAAGGTGGACCTTAATGTATTCCACATCATCCAACATGAGTGCAGATAGAAATCTTGCAGAGAATAATTTTTGAAACAGTAATCACTTACTTGTGGATTTTATGAGCCCAAGTTAGTATATTCTCATTGCTTTCTCATGTTTTGAGATTCTGAGAAAATGCTAAAAGAAAACTCTAGGCGGGGTTCTTTCCCATCATAATTCATCAGGCCTGGTAAACAATAATCTTATCCCTGATAAATGCCCCTTTCATACTTTAGTGAGAAATTCAAAGGGAGAAAACAATCTCAAATTTATTAATTTCAAAACAAGACAATGCATATTGATAAGAAAATTTCATAAAATAAAACGATCTTACCTTCTTACCTATTATGAAAGAGTGATGAAGTTCAATTCTGTACTTTCTTTGAAAATCCTGTAAAACTGAAAACAATATATCAACATATCCAAAAAGAAATGTTTTTTTTTTATATATATTTTTTATTATTTAATTTTTTTTATTTTCTGTTAAAATTTTATTATTTACAAAATCTTAAAACAACAAAAATGATCAAGGATTAGCAAGAGGAGAAGACTCTTCTCCTACTATCTTTATTTCTATTTGTTTGGCAATTTCCTGTAGAAAATCATCTCTTGACAAGGGTTTGTTATACACTTTTAATCGATGTCCATTTACTACAAAGGAATTTCGAGATTCATCTATGGTCTTGATTCTGACAGATCCATTATCAAAAACAGTCTCCACTTCATAAGGTCCCAACCACCTTGTCATAAGTTTTCCTTGAAAGTTTTGTATTTGGAATCAAAAAGAAATGCCCAATCCCCTGGTTGAAAATGCTTTTTCTTAATGTATCTATCATGCCATTTTCTACGTTGATTTTGTACAAGGATAGTTCTTTGAATATAATCTTGCCTAATTTCTCCCAATTCATTTAGTTGGATGACTCTCTGTTTCTATGCCTCATCCAAATTCAACCCCAACTCTACTGCTAGGCGGAAGGTATGAATATGAAATTCTATGGGAAGGAGAATTTGCTTGCCAAATACCAATTCATAAGGGGTATGACCAGTGGTATTTCTCCACGTAGTCCGGTATGCCTATAAAGCCTCTAGAAGCCTATCCACCCAATATTTGTGATGTAAATGTATTGTCTTGGTCGGAATAGCCTCTAGAACTTTATTCATGGATTCCACTTGCCCATTGGCTTATGGATGGTATGGGGAAGACTTACAGTGTTTTATACCATATTTATCTGTGAATTCTTTCATCAACTTAGATGTAAATTGGGCACCTTGATCAGTAACAATATCTCATGGAGCACCGAAGCAAGTAAAGATATCTTCATAAATAAATTCAACCACTGATTTCTCAGTTGCTTGATATAAGGATTTTGCCTCTACCCACTTGGTCACAAAATCTGTACAAACCAAGATGTACTTCTTCTTCCCCGACATTGGGGAAATCGGTCCTACAAAATCAAGTGCCCATTTATCAAATGGTTCAATCACAACCTGCGGTTGTAAGGGAATCTCGTCTACTACGGTAGGTCTTCCCATACTTTGACAACTATTGCAGCTTCTCACATATTTTGTTGCATCCTTAAACAGTGTCGGCCAATAGTATCTTGATTGTAATACTTTATATGTCGTTCTCTTATCAGATAAATGTCCTCCACATGGCCCATCATGACAGGCCTGAAGGATATCAAGAATCTCATCTTCCCGAACACATCTCCTAATGATCATATCAGGACTTGTATAGAAAATATCACTTGCTACCCAAGAGTAGTAAGCACTTTGTTGAACAATTCTTTGCTTTTTTGATGGTGACAAATGAGTTGGTAGTCTTACAGTAGTTAAGTAATTTGTTGTATCTGCAAACCAAGGGGTCTTAATAGCTACTACAAATAGATGTTCATCAGCGAAATTATCATTCACTGGAATGTCAGTACTATCTTGAGGAATACGAGAAAGAAAATTTGCAACTACATTTTCTTTTCCTGGCCAATCAACTATAGTGATGTTAAATTCTTGAAGTAGCAAAAGCCATCGTTTGATTCTTCCAGTAGTAACTAGTTTGTTCATCAAAAATCTGATAGTGGAATGGTCTGTATGTACAAAAACCTCATATCCAGTGATGTAAAGACAAAATTTGTTAATGGCATGAACTACTGCTAAAAATTCCTTCTCTATTACAGTATAGTTCAATTCAGGGGGAGTAAGGCTTTTGCTAGTGAAGTAAATTCCATAGTTTTGTTGGTTTTCTTTTTGTCCAAGCACTCCACCTAAAGCGGTGTCTAAGGAATCAGTTGAAATATGGAAAGGAAGAGACCAATTTGGTCCTCTTAGAATAGGTTCCATGGACAATTTTGCTTTCAAATTCTCAAAATCATTCTAACAATTGTTATCCCAACAAAATTCTGCATCTTTTGCTAACAATTTAAACATGGGGCTAACTATCTTTGTAAATTTTTCAATAAATCGACGATAATATCCAGCATGTCCCAAAAAAATTCGCACATCTTTTTGGGTTTTCGGAGAGGAAAGTTTAACTATGATTTCAATTTTGGCTGGATCAACTTTAATTCCTTCTGCAGACAAATGATGACCCAACACTATTCCCTCAATTAATAGCATTTTACATTTTTGGTGATTAAGGGATAAATTTGATTCCTGACAATGAATCAAGGCTTTCTCAAGATTACTTAAGGCTTCTTCGAAAGTGTTACCATAAACAGTAAAATCGTCCATGTATACTTCCACACAATCATGAATTAAGTCAGCAAAGATCCCAAGGACTTCTCTTTGAAATGTAGCAGGAGCATTGCATAGTCCAAAAGGTAGCACTTTATAAGCATAAGTTCCCAAAGGACACATAAATGTTGTTTTGTCCTGGTCTTCAGGAGCAATTTGAATTTGATTGTATCCACTATATCCATTGAGAAAGGAAAAGTATCTTTTTCCAGCCAAGGTATCCAAAACCTTATCTATAAAGGGCAGGGGAAAGTAGTCCTTCAAGGTTGCCTTGTTCAACTCCCTAAAGTCTACACACATTCTCCATTTCCCTATCATTTTCTTAGGTACCACAACAAGAGGTGAAACCCACTTGCTATCAGAAATCGGATAAATGAATCCAACATTTAATAATTTCGGTAATTCTTCATTCACAAAATATTTTAGGATTGGATTCATACGCCTTTGTGGTTGTCTTACTAGGGTTATCCCTGGTTGGATATATATGTGATGAATGCAGGTGTCAGGATGTACTCCTCTCATATCAGTGTATTCCCATGCAAATGCCCCTAAATGTTCTTTCAAAATATTTGTTAATTGTTCCTGTTGGCTGAGACTTAATTCAGAGTTGATGTATAGACATTTGCCTGGGCTAAGTTCTACTAGAATGGTATATGAACTCGGATGCTCATCAATGGTGAAAATGAGGAAAGTAACTCACTTCGTTCTTGAAATTCCTCTCTGAAAATTTGATCATATTGAAAATATGTTTGTGGAAACTCAACATTTTTTGTCATAGAAAGAAATTGGCTCAAAATATCATCCTCTGTAGGTTCTTGTAGTGCGTGAAATTCATCAACAGAGAATAAAGATTCTTCCTCATAATTCTCGTGATAGGGACATTTTAGCCACCATAATTCTTCGGTAACCGGTTGAGTAGGTGGAAAAGGAGTAAGTTTTTGTGAAGAAATGTCATTTGAGATGAACATATCCCCACCATGACATCCTATGAAAGCATTGGTCGTAGCCAACCAAGGTCTCCCTAGAATGATTGGATGGCCTTTCGTGGGGTCCTTTGAATGAATAATCATGAAGTCAACAGGATATTCCCATGAAGCTAATGTAACAAGAATGTCATCGAGGACCCCGGCAGGTTTTATAGTTGTTCTGTTAGCAAGTTCAAGAACTGTAGGGGTAGGGCGAAGGAATTGACTTAGTTGCAATAGTTCAACTGTATTGATAGTCATTATATTAATGGCTGCACCTAGATCGACTAAAGTATTACCAATAGAAACATTTTTGATGGTCACTGAAACTATTGGGTTCCCTGGGTTGGCATACTTCACAATTTTAGGCGTTTCAGAAATACAATTCGATGACTGGCCTGCTAGGTGTATCGTGGGTGGATCTTTCTGTTTTCTGCTTGGTTTCTTAATGCAGAGTTCTTTGATGGTTTTGGTGTATATGGGAACATCTCTAATCACTTGTAACAATGGAATCTTAACACAGACATTTCTGAGTTCATTCATGATGTCAAACTCAGATTGAACAATTGGTTTTTCAATGAGCAACCTTTCAGGAAAAGGAGGTGTTTGGGGAACCTAAGTTTGTATGTTATGCTGTGATTTAGATACTTTATGCTTTGTAATGATAACATCTTTCAAAGATTCCCCATTTGATAAATCATCTATAGGTTCTTCTTCATGTTCTTGGATAATTACCTTTGGTGTTGTTCTTGTTATAGGCTGAGTTTTATTTAAAGTTTTTCCATATCTCAGCTGTATTTCTTGTATGGAAATGGGGTTTATGGTGTAAGCTCGGTAATTTTGAAAATCAACATTATGGAGTGGCATAGGTGGTCTGTTGTTAGGATTTGGAATGGGTTGAGTGGGCAATATGGTGGGGCGAGGTGGATTTTGAGGCTGCTGAGGAGTTTGTTGAATGGGTGGTGAAGGAGGTGGAGTAAAACTAGGCAATAACTGATGTATGTTTGGAGGATATTGAGTACATG
Organism: Picea engelmannii; assembly: GCA_009831015.1. Classification (NCBI taxonomy): domain Eukaryota; kingdom Viridiplantae; phylum Streptophyta; class Pinopsida; order Pinales; family Pinaceae; genus Picea; species Picea engelmannii. Next base: position 210,560 of record ML788795.1, read on the forward strand.
GATTCTGGGGAATTGGTACCACATGTTGTTATTGGTTATTTCCAAAATTAGGGTCTCTCCATCCTTGGTACCATGGTTGAGCAAGGAAATTTTGTGAAGGCCAATTTGGCTAGTTCCATGGATGTTGTTGTTGTTGAGAGAAGGGTGGATAGTAGCTGGAAGGTTGTGGGGATGGTTCTTGATACATATTTGAGTTCCTAGGTTGCCAAGGCCTCTTAGGTGTAGATGGAGTCCCTGGAGCTTCCCCTCCCTTGAATATGGCTTGCAATCCTAGTAAGGATGGGAAATCTTTTTTTTTATGATTTTCAGTACATATTGCACATACAGAAACATTGTCCAAAGGACATTCTCGTAAAGGATGCATTTTTTTTCATTTTGTGCAGAATATGCTTAATACAGGTTTTTCCTCTTCCTACTTTCTCTTAATCTTCAGAGTGTCTAATTGAGAGACAATTGTTCCTAAAATGTTTGTTTTAAAATTTTCCAAAAGGTTTCCTAATTCAATTCTAGTAACTCCACCATATGTGGGTACTTTGGTGTTTTTGTTGACAGGTTCTCTCACACTTTTCATAGTTTTCCCCCTACTTCTCGAGTAAGTTCTACATAGTTCACTGATTGCTTCAAAGTCTTTTTGATAAATATGTTTTGAAGCCATTAAATTGAGAGTGTCAATATATTCATCTGAAACTCCTTTTAAGAAAAGAGTCTTGATTGCTTCATCTTGAAGATCATTATATTTGGATTTTTGAAGAGTATATGTAAATCTTTCTAAGAAATATTCAAGGCTCTCTTCATCTTGTTGTTTCATTTTAAAAATATCATTTCAAGAATCCTTGGGTCTACAATAGTCCTGGTACTTCTTTAAAAAATTTCCTTCATATCTTCCCAAGATCTAATGTTGTATTCTCCTAAACTCATGAACCAACATAATGCATAATCTTTTAGGGTATCAGGAAACAACTTCAGTTTATGTGCATCCTTGAGGTAGTTATAACTCCTGCACAGGATGTCAAACTCAAAAATAAAGACATTTGGGTCTTCACTACTTTTCCCATAAAATGTTGGTAGTGTCGAAGGTGGGATATTTTTCATATTGACATTCTGCACCAAATCCAAAATGGGAAACCCAAAGGTGGTTTCTCGTCTTAGCTCAGTCTCTACTTGTTCTTCTTCTTCATTTTCAACATGAATTTCCCCTCATTCTCTTCTATCCAATTCTCTCCCTTTTTTTTCCATGTTAAAAGGATTACCAAAATATGTATATGCAATCTGATCTTTCTTTGGCGAGGGTGTGAAATCCCACCTCTATGGATTCTTTTTGACAGAATTGCTATCTCCTATTGGTTCTTTTGAGGATTCTATTATCTTTAATTCAACAATTGCATTTTTTATTTGTAAAACTATAGTGTCAGGGTTCCTGAGAATAGCTTGCACTTCTTATGGATTAATTGTGTCAACCAAAATTGGATCACCAGGAATTTGAATTTGTTGGTATGTGGTGTTTCCTATTTCTATGATTTTCTATATGGTTTCCTTAGCTAGAGTTCCAGTCTCAGTTTCTATTGCTTTTTGGGTGGAGGTTTCTTCTTTTTGTTGTTTTGTGTTTCTCCGAAATCTACCTATATGATCTCTATTTCTCATGAAAACATACTAGATGAAAGAAAAACTAAGATTGAGTTTCAGCGGAACCTGTGATGACAGATATGTTGGTTCTTACCCTTTGTTTCACATCTCCTCTTTCATCAACCTGCTAACATACCACACCAAACCAAACACATTTTAAGAAAATAACCAAAACAATTATCTAACTTACCTTCTAGTCAGCTCCCCGACAACGGTGCCAAAAATGTCAGGCTGTTATATTAAAGATTTTTAATTACCTGAAAACACTGAATTGTCAAACCAGGGTAAGTGAACTTAGAGCTGCTACACTATATGTGATGGTAAGATTCTAATTCCTATCTAAAGGTTATTCTGAGAAGAAAACACAACCTTACTCTTAGAAACTGAACCCTAATGATTATCTTGAAACTAATAATCTCTTGTCTAATTCATCAAATGAAAACAGTTCTGAGTTTAAGTACAGGTACTTCTATTTCTGATCTGATGTAATCTCCCAAGACTATCTACCATTATCTTAAACATCTAATCATCATCATATCTATCTAAACCATAAAAGAGAGATCATTTTTAAAAACCTTTAAATCTAAGAATAAAAAAAAGTTCTAAATCTAACCACAGGTGAAACAAATAAATGTCCTATTTACCCTATAGGTACTTGAAGCTTCCTTTAATCTGACTATAAGCTAATTATCCTAACAGAACAGAGTAAATTTAAACTCACATTCTCTTTAAATCATGATCAAACTAAAAACTAAAAACAGACTATAAGCTAACTATCCTAACAGAGCATAGTAAATCTAAACTCACATTTTCTTTAAATCATGATCAAACTGAAAACTAAAAACAGACTATAAGATAACTATCCTAACAGAACAAAGTTTTTGGTTGTGGAACCTGATTATCTTCCTGATTCAGAGGTCCTTTATTTCGGCCGTGTTTATACCCCATGAAGTATTTACACCCCAGAAGTATGTACACTCTTCCACGTGGGGGAGTGCAGAGGGGGGGAACCCCCTCTTCGGGGTTCAAGGGGCCTATCCCCCCGGCTGGGGGGTCTAGGGGAAAGAAGACCCCCAGCGGGGGTTTGGAGGTGAAACCCCCGAAACAAAAATTGCCTTGTAAAAGTATATTGTAATTTCATTGTAAATCTGGACCGTTCATTATAAGGTCACAGATCTAATGGTAGGGATTATGTTAGGGTTTTTTTCCCTAGAAGGCAACCCTCTTTTATGAGGGAAATGTATTGCGGCTATGGATGGTGGTGAATATTGTATTCTGAGAGAGGAGACTATGAGAGAAAGAAGAATAAGTTACAGCAGGTTTTGTTGTAGGTTGTATCCCTTCATTTTCTGGATAATAATAAAGGAAGGACCTGGCAATTTCTCTGGTGGATGTAGCCCACACTGGGTGAACCACATAAATCTGTGTCTCTATTGTATTGTGTGTCTTCTATGTTTTGTTTCTGCATTTGTTTTATTTTATTGCTCCGCGGTCCTGTTTCTTTAACAACTGGTATCCAAGCGTAAGGTAACTCTTAGGAAAAGAGGGTTCCTGGTTCAAGTGGGAGAAATGTCAGAAGATGGAAGGTTTAGGGTTGAGAAATTTAATAGCCAAAACTACCAGTTATGGAAGATGCAAATGGAATACTATTTATATCATAAGGATCTATTCCTACCATTGAGTGGAGTAGCAAAGAAGCCGGTGGCCATGAAGGACGAAGAATGGGAGATTCTTGACAGAAAGGCTCTAGGAACGATACGGCTAAGCATGGCAGCGTCGGTGGCTTTCAATATCTCGAAAGAAAAGACAACAAAGGGTTTTATGTATGCATTGGCCAAATTGTATGAAAAACCCTCAGCGTCGAATAAGGTATTTCTAATGAAGAGATTATTTAATATGAATATGTCAGAAGGTGGGTCTGTTGTAGATCATTTAAATGAATTTAATATGGTTACTAATCAACTAAGTTCTGTAAAAGTGGACTTTGATGATGAGGTTAGGGCTCTTCTAATCTTGTGCATTGCCAGAAAGTTGGAATGGCTTGGTCATGGCTATAAGTAACTCTGTCTCTGGTTCAAATACTTTAAAATTTGATGATGTTGTTGGTGTTATCGTTAGTGAGGAAATGTGATGGAAAAGCATAGGTGAGACATCAGGAAATGCGTTGAACATGGAGAACAGGGGAAAACAAAAGGATAGAGGAAAGGGCTCAGGAAACCGCAGAAATTATAGGAAGGGTAGATCCAAATCCAGACTTGGAAAGATAGAGTGATGGAATTGTGGGAAGAAAGGACATCTGAAGAAAGACTGCAGAACTCCAAAGAAGCAAAGAGATAGACAACAGGAGAGAAATCAGGAAGCAAATGTAACAAGTGATGTGTTACAAGATGCTTTGATTCTTTCTGTAGATAATATTTCTGAGTCTTGGGTAGTAGATTCAGGAGCTTCATTTCATGCCACACCCCATAGGAAACATTTT
>ML788795.1:219634-230572 GCA_009831015.1 Picea engelmannii
GGGCCCAACCAAGAGGTGCAATCGCCCTAAAACGAAACCAGAGCTACTCAAATCACTCCATGCAAAAATTGTTTCATACTTCACGCTCCATAATTCATAAAACAACTCAAATCATTTAACAACGAATAACATAACGCATAGCAAGTTGTATTATCAGAAATTGTATCACATAGCATATTGTAACAAACGTTTCTTGAGAGCGATCCCAGTTTATGTAGATCCTCTCCAAAATAGTTTTAAACATAGGTGGATTAATCTAAACGGATCTTATATCTGAAAATGACTCATAGTCAGTTAAAATGAACTTCACAGCTTCATGACATGCAGTGTCAAGAACCGTGGATCATAAGCATTTTAATATAATAGTTCTACAATCTCGCCCTAAGTCAGCATATTGAGTTATGACTTAATCAATTATATGAATCAGACTATCAATCTACACTGGCCATGTCGTGCAAGTCTTTGGCATCTTCTTTGGCATCTCCACTAAGTGCAAGCTAGTACCTGGTACTGATAAGTTTTGTTTTAAAGGAACAATACCTAACTCATGTCACGTTAGTATCAACATTAGTTTAAAATATAAAAATACTTTAAAAATAACTTGAATCATAGGAATACCTTGAATAGCCCCATTTAGTTGTAAAAGGATGTCAAATGTATCATGGTAAGGCCAAAAGGAAATGATACTAGATATGAAAATGGAGGTATATTTGACATGATATAGGCAAAAATATAGTCAAAACTAGAGACTAACATGGACCATTCACCCCTGATGATTGTGTCAATGAAAACTGAGTCTGATCTCCCTCTGAATCACTAATATGAGTGAATAGGTCATCGTCAACTCTATCTCCCCACCTGATGTGGGATGGTGTAACAATAGACAAAGTAGTAGGGAATGGACACTCTCTTGCAAATTGTTCATTGAACTCAAGCTCCTCTTTTGTTGTTTTTGAAACATCCTGCATATTATTCATCTTCTTGGGGAACTTTCCTGCATAGTGACCCATCTCTCTACAAGCAAAGCATCTCACTGATCTCATGTCTCTCTTCTTCCCACTACTGCTCTCTCCTCCATGTGGTGGGGCCCAAAACTGACGCAACCCCTGCCTCTCTGAGCTTGGTCGCTTCAACCAGGACCTTCTTCTTCTAGGCCCAAAGAGTCAAAATACTCTTCAACCCCCTGTCAGAAGTTTTCAATGCCCACAGCTTCTCTTGGTGATCTCCTTCTTCAATCAGGAAATCGGAACTCACTTGATCGCGATTTCTGCGCTCATGGATTCGAGTATCACAAATCCCTGAACCCCGATGGAATATCCACTTCACGCCTTCCTCGTCTCTTGTTGGGAAATCGACTTTTTCATTGTCAAGAGTTTCTCCCCTTGTGAATTCCCGATTCCCAATTCCCGATGGCGCTCCAGCTCTGGCGTTGGCCCTCCTACTACTCCTTTCTCACTTGACCTGCCAGTCCACGTGACCACGCCCTTCACCCTTATCGGGATTTCGAAATTCGCGAGTTCGAACAGCGTAGAACTCACACCTCTGGGACCTTCGATCCCTGAATTCCGATGCCACCTGTCCTCCACTCTAGGCTTAACCTTGTCAAAAAATCGCGTATCGGGTTTTTGCGATTTCCATGGTTGATGTTCATGGGACCTTCAAAACCCCGAACTCCGATAGCCTGATAGTTGTTCTCCACTCAGCTCGTCGACTGGGCAGATATCACGATTCGGGTTTTCATGAATTCTTGTGTTGTGAGTCTCTCATTAACGAGAACTCTGAAATGCCGAACCCTGAACTCTTCACAATCCTTGGACATGCATCCTTCCAAGATCTACAGTTGAGATCCCTTCTCAGGATTTTGGGACTTTCAAGGTCTCGATTCTCAGCTTTATGAAACCCCGATGATGCCAATATCCTGATGCCCCTCTGGGACTCCTCCTCTGCTCCTTCGAGGCTTAAAACCTATGCAACTTTCCAAGATCTGACGGCTGACGGGATTTTCACTGATCTCCTCTACGAATCCTGACCGTCGCTTCCCTTTACTCACAGATTTCTTCACAAGACTAAAGTTCCTTCCATAACCCACTTTCCAACACTTGCGTTTGCAATCTCTACTCGAATCTTCCTCGACCTAAACCTCCTCGGCTCTCTTTCAGCTGTACCAAGAAGGTGTTGTACCTCCTGAGCTTTCTTACTCTGATTTTGTCAGAGGTATTTGCGCGCACTCCTTGCGGCAATCATTCAGCAACTTACCAAGTGTTAAATCCTTATGACTCTGTGCACTTCCTGCAGCAGCAACCTCTATCTTCTTTTGCTCTGGCTAACAACTGAGACTTCATTTGAATGAGAATAAGTGTTTAACTATCGAGCTCTTATCGACGCACTCCTTGCGGATGAATTCAACTGCACCCTATGCAGGAATCTCCCAGCTCATACAGAGAAACAATTGAAACTTATTCTCTTCTCTCTTTTAGACTTCAGTTTAAATCCATAAAATCACATGCACAACATATACCAAGCAAATGCATATCCAGAAAGCAAACATTCATGAGCACAACATTAACATAGAAAAACAACAACAACCATGAAATTGAAATAGAACTTCATACTATTTATTCAATCTTCTGTACATGGGTGTTCTTCACAGATTTCTCTACTTGCTCTTCTCTCCTGAATGTTGGCTCCTGTTACAATGATACAATGAGGGTGTCTATATCCGTTTTCCCTCTCAGTCTCTAAAACTATCTAATCTAGAAAATAAAATCCTATCTACCTGCATTAAACCTATTAAATGCCTCATCTACCTAAGGACGAGAGCTTAAAGGCTCAAGGTCCTCTATAATGTACAAAGGAGCTTTCCATAAATGGTTCATTTATACACTGGTGGATCTCTTGAATGAAAATTCAAAAAGTTTCAACTTGCCTTGTCCAGTTGTTCATTGTCTTTCATGCTAGCTCGCTTGTCTTGGGCGATGCTCCTTGATGAGTTGGCGATGCTCTTGCATCATACTCCTCGGCTTGAAAATTTTCATGGGCTCTTGTCCATGAGCTCATGCACGGTCTGTCCATGCTTTTGTATCTCTACTTTTCTTTTCCATCTAGTACCTTCGACTGGATGATTCTTCCACTTGACCAGGTACTCGAAATATTTCTTTTGCCTGGTCTTCTTTCCTACTCGCTTGTCCAGTATGCACTCCATCTGCCGCTTCTCTACAACTAGTAATTGCTTCTGCCACTGGACCACTGGTTCCTCAGTTCTAGTCTCTGCTTCTCCAGCCCTGTATGGGTATAAATCCGAAACATTAAATATCAGAGATATCCCGATGCCATCCAGCAACTCAATTTCATAAGCGTTCTCTCCGAATTTCTTTAGGACCCTGCATGGCCCAATTTTCTTCATTTTTAGTTTGTTATATGTTCCTCTTGGGAACCTGTCCTTCCTCAAGTGTGCCAGAACAAGATCACCAACTTCAAACTGAAGTTGTCTCCGATGTTGATCTGCTATGTGCTTGTACTCCTGATTTGTGTTTATCATTTGTTGCTTCACCTCATCGTGAAGTTCCTTCATTGCTTCAGCGAATTCCTCTGCACTAGCACTGCTAGTCGCAGCCTGTTCTGACTCTCTGAGTTCAGAAACTCCCCTCGGTTGTGTCCCATACACAATATGAAATGGGCTTTTGCCTGTACTCCGATTCACTGAATCGTTGTATGCAAACTCCGCCTGTGGTAATATGTTGTCCCAGCTGCTATGGTGCTCTATCACCAGGCTTCTCAACAAGTCTCCCAAGCTCCTGTTGACCACTTCCATCTGCCCATCTATCTGTGGATGGTAAGTTGAACTAAATGTCAAGTTAGTCCCTAGCTTCTTCCATAGCGTCCTCCAAAAATGACCTATGAATTTGGTATCCCTATCCGACACTATACTTTTTGGCAATCCATGGAGTCAAATGATTTCCTTGAAAAATAAATTCGCGATGTGAGTCGCATCGCTGGTCTTCTGGCATGGTATAAAATGTGCCATTTTTGAAAACCTGTCTACCACCACAAAGATGGAATCAACCCCTCTCTGCGTCCTTGGCAAACCCAATACAAAATCCATGCTGATCACCTCCCATGGCCTCTTTGGTATGGGTAATGATTGGTAGAATCTCGCATTCTGCCTTCTTCCCTTCAAATGCTGACAAATTCGACACCTGTCAACAAACCTCTTGACATCTGCTTGCATTCCTGGAAAAAAATATGATTTTCTCAACTTTGCAAATGTTTTGTCGTGGCCAAAATGCCCTGCTAATCCACTGCTATGCTTCTCCTTTAGCAGGTTCTCCCTCATGGAGCAATTCGGAATGCATAACTGGTTGCCTCTGAACAACAGTACATTTTGAATCATGTAATCCATCCACTGGCTTCTGTCTCTGAGAACTGGATTCTCATCTGCCTCATATGCTTCTACAAAATATTCATCACCTACGTACATGTCCCTCATGTTTTAAAAACCCAATGTCTTGACTCGGAACTCCTGCAACAACAAACATTTCCTGCTCAAAGCATCAGCCACTTTGTTAGCAGTTCCTGAATTGTGTTTAATTACAAATGTAAAATTCTGCATATACTCTACCCATTTTTCATGTTTTTGATTCAACTTCTCTTGTTGACTCACAAACTGCAATGCGTGATTATCGCTTTATAATACAAATTCTTTTGGGATCAAATAATGCCTCCACTTCTTCAATGCCTGTATGATGGCATAAAACTCTTTATCATACGTGGAGTATTTCAGCTTTGTGTCATCCAGCTTCTCACTGAAATATGCAATTGGCATATCCTCCTAACTTAAGACCGCTCCTATGGCATATCCACTTGCATCACATTTCACCTGAAATGTTTTCTGGAAATCTGGCAACACCAACACTGGCTACTTTGTGATCTTTCGCTTCAACAGATTGAAGCTCTTCTCAGCCTCTGTTGTCCAATGAAAAGACTTGTGTCGCTTCTTCACCATGTCCATCATTGCTACGCTAACCCCATTGAAATTCCTCACGAAATTTCAGTAGAAACTAGCCAAACCATGGAAACTCCTCACCTCAAAAACATTTCTGGGTGATGGCCAATTCTTAATCACTTCCACCTTACTTGGATCCATTTTCAACTCATTCACTGAAATAACAAAACCCAAATAATTGAGCTCTGTCTTCATGAATGAGGACTTCTTCATATTGATCAACAGCTTCTCCTGCTATAGCTTTCTCATCAGAATGGCCAAATGTTTCAAATGTTCAGCCTTCGTCTTACTGTAGATCAATATATCATCAAGATATACGACTACAAATTTCCCGATGAATTTCCTTAGGACTTCATTCATCAGTCTCATGAATGTGCTCGGCACATTTGTCAAGCCAAACGTCATGACCAGACATTCGTACAAACCTTCGTTTGTCTTGAATGATGTCTTCCATTCATGACCTTCCCTCATGCGAATCTAGTGATATCTGCTTTTCAGATCAATTTTCGAAAAATAATTTGGCCCGCTCAGGCAATCCATCAGATCATCCATTCTCGGCAATGGAAATCTGTACCTGATGGTAATTTTTTTGATTGCTCTAGAGTCGGTACACATTCTCCAACCTCCATCCTTCTTCGGACTAAGCACCATTGGAACGGCACACAGACTCAGGCTTTCCCTGACCAGTCCTTTATCCAACAAATCCTGGACCTACTTCTTGACTTCCTCATTTTCCTGTGGCGTCAATCTGTATGCAGCCTTATTCGAAAAACTGGCTCCTGGTATGAGGTCGATGCGATGACTCACTCTCCTCATCGGTGGCAATGAACGAGGTAGTTCTTCCACTATGATGTCAGCAAACTCTTCTAGCAGTTCCTGAATCTCAATTGGTAAGTCATCCACTCTCGTGCTAGTGAGGACAATTCTCGGTTTCCTGACCACAAAGAATTGTGGATCTTCCTTCTTCTCCATCTCTATGAGAAGCTCCTTCCCACTCATGAGAAGTATTGTTTTGCTTACTTCCGGTTTCACTTCTTTATCTTTTATTGGAAGCAATCTGTGTGTCCTTCCCTCCTTCTCCAAAGTATATGTGTTCATCCCTCCTTCTCCAAAGTATATGCGTTCATCCTTCCTTCATGAACCACATTCCTGTCATATTGCCATGGTCTACCTAGTAACAAATGACATACATCCATGGGAATGACATCACACAAGACCTTATCATTATATCCCCCAATTTTAAATTCAACTAAACATTGTTTAGTGACACTCACCTGATGTCCTTTTTGTAGCCATGATACTTTGTATGGACTCGAGTGATCAGTCATTTCCAGCTCTAATTTTTCCACCATCTCGGTTGAAATGAGATTGTCGGTGCTTCCACTATCCACAATAACCTTGCATTTCCTATCCTTAGTTTTGCAAGTTGTCCTGAACAGTTTGGTCCTTTGGGCTGAAATTTCCTGCGCCTCTTTCTCAGGTGTCAAAAGGACTTTTCGCATCAAAAGTGAGCTTTCTCTTTTTGCGCCTTCTGCTTTAGCATCTCGCCTCTGTGCTTCAGCGATGCGGGCTTCTCCTCGGTCCTTTTTCCTGTCTGGACAATCAACTTCTTTGTGTCCATCCTTTCCACACGTGAAGCATGTGATCACTCCACCTCAGCCTCTTCCCCTTCCTCTGGTACGAGGAAAAGTGCTTGCATCAGCATAATGCCCTCTCTATTCACTATGTTGTCTCCTCGGCTCAACATATTGTTGTAGTTGCTGTGAGGTTCCACCTCTCTCAATCTTACCCTAAGGTTTCTTCCATTCCTCCTTGGGCTTCTGATATTTATCCTTGGCAATTACCTTGCCTCTGGGCTGACTTCTACCTCTCGCTCACTGTCCTTGCTTACAGCCCAGCTTCTCCTCGGCTTTCAGAGCCATCTGGTAAGCATCCTCAACCGTTTTGATGGTCGTCATGCTTAATTCGTCCTGAATGTCATATCTCAGACCATTCAGGTATCTGGCAACCTTCTCATCATCGCTCTCCTGATGACCTGCTCGGATATTGAGCTTGCAAAACTCTTCGGTGTATTCCTTCACTGTCATCAACTTCTGCCTCAGGTTTTTCATCCTCCTGAACAGATTAATTCGGTAGTCCCTTGGGATGAACTTTTCTTTCATCTTAGCAATCATTCGATCCCAGCTTTTAATTTTCTGTTTTCCTTTGGAACGTCTATCTGCCTGTAGCTCGTCCCACCACAATGCTGCGTGTCCCTTCAAATTCATGACAGCATGCCTAACCTTTTCATCCTCTTTGATATCCTCATAATCGAAGTAGGTGTCAAGAGCCCTGATCCAGTCCAACAGATCTTCTGCATCCAGACTTCCTTCATAGACTGGAATATCCATTTTCGTCTTTGAACTCAACTGGGCGATAGCTTTTATTAATCGCTCGTTTGTTGCATCCTCAGCTGCAACTTCTCGTTGTGGTTCAACTTCAACCTCATTGTTGGAATCACTAAGATCCCCTGCACCAGCTGTGTGTCTCTGAGTTGTTTCCATCTCCTCGAGTCTCGCTCTGAGATCTCGTATCTGTCTTTCCATCTCTAGATTCTCTACTGGCCTACCTCTTCTTCTCACCTCCCTGTCCTCTAGGTTAGGTGATTGTCTTTATCTTCTGGACGGCATGGTGAATTCTTCTTCTCTCTGCTACCGAAAACAAAGAGAAGTCTTCTCCCGCTCTGATACCACTCTGAAGCAGCCCCTGCCTCTCTTAGCTCGGCCGCTTCAACCAGGACCTTCCTCTTCTAGGCCCAAATAGTCAAAATACTCTTCAACCCCCTGTCGAAAGTTCTCAATACCCACAGGTTCTCTTGGTGATCTCCTTATTCAATCAGGAAATTAGAACTCACTTGATCGCGAGTTCTGCGCTCATGGATTCGAGTCTCACAAATCCCTGAACCCCGATGGAATATCCACTTCGCGCCTTCCTCGTCTCCTGTTGGGAAATCGACTTTTTCGTTGTCAAGAGTTTCTCCCCTCGTGAATTCCCTATTCCCGATTCCCGATGGTGCTCCAGCTCTAGCGTTGGCCCTCCGACTACTCCTTTCGCATGTGACCATGCCCTTCACCCTTATTGGGATTTCAGAATTCGCGAGTTCGAACAGCGTAGAACTCACACCTCTAGGACCTCCGATCCCCGAATTTCGATGCCACCTGTCCTCCACTCTAGGCTTAACCTTGTCAAAAAATCGCGTATTGGGTTTCCACGATTTCCATGGTCGATGTTCATGGGACCTTCCAAACCCTGAACTCCAATAGCCTGGCACATGTTCTCCACTCAGCTCGTCGACTGCGCAGATATCGCGATTCGGGTTTTCGCGAATTCTTGTGTTGTGAGTCTCTCGTCAACGAGAACTCCGAAATGCCGAACCCTGAACTCTTCACAATCCTTGGACACGCGTCCTGCCAAGATCTACGGTTGAGATCCCTTCTCAGGATTTTGAGACTTTCAAGGTCTCGATTCTCAGCTTTATGAAACCCCAATGATGCCAATATCCTGATGCCCCTTCAGGACTCCTCCTCTGCTCCTTCGAGGCTTAACCCTACACAACTTTCCAAGATTTGACGACTGACAGGATTTTCGCTCCTCTCCTCTGCGAATCCTGACCATTGCTTCCCTTTACTCACGGATTTCTTCACAAGACTAAAGTTCCTTCCAGAACCCGCTTTCCAACACTTGCGTTTGCAATATCTGCTCGAATCTTCCTCGACCTAAACCTCCTCATCTCTCTTTCAGCTGTACCAAGAAGGTGTTGTACCTCCTGAGCTTTCTTACTCTAATTTTGTCAGAGGTATTTGTGCGCACTCCTTGCGGCAATCATTCAACAACTTCCTAAGTGTTAAATCCTTCTGACTTTGCGCACTTCCTGCAGCAGCAACCTCTATCTTCTTTTTCTCTGGTTAACAACTAAGACTTTGGTTGAATGAGAATAAGTGTTTAACTATCGAGCCCTTATCGATGCACCCTTTGCGGATGAATTCAACTGCACTCTATGTAGGAATCTCCCAGCTCAGACAGAGAAACAATTGAAACTTATTCTCTTCTCTCTTTTAGACTTCAGTTTAAATCCCTGAAATCACATGCACAACATATACCAAGAAAATGCATATCCAGAAAGAAAACATTCATGAGCACAACATTAACACAGAAAAACAACAACAACCATGAAATTGAAACATAACTTCATTCTATTTATTCAATCTTCTGTGCATGGGTGTTCTTCAAATATTTCTCTGCTTTCTCTTCTCTCTTGAATGTTGGCTCCTGTTACAATGATACAATGAGGGTGTCTATATCCATTTTCCCTCTCAGACTCTAAACTGTCTAATCTAGAAAATAAAATCCTATCTACCTGCATTAAACCTACTAAATGCCTCATCTACCTAAGGACGAGAGCTTAAAGGTTCAAGGTCCACTATAATGTACAGAGGCGCTTTCCATAAATGGTTCATTTATACACTGGTGGATCTCTTGAATGAAAATTCAAAAAGTTTCGGCTCGCCTTGTCCAGCTGTTCATTGTCTTTCATGCTAGCTCGCTTGTCTTGGGCAATTCTCCTTGATGAGCTGGTGATGCTCCTACATCAAAAACTTGGGACCTTGCCAACCTCCAGGACCATTCTTCTTCTTTCCCTTTTTCCAAAGAGAAATATCATCATCACCCTGCATTGATTTTTGTTGTCTAGAAGCCTCTGATATAAGTCTAGTCTCCTCCCAAATGAAATCATCCCACAATATCTCCCAAGTGGGGATGATCTCTCTGCAAATAATGCCATGAACAAATGGACCCCATGGTTTGGTGAAGTTGTTTAAGGATGTCTTCACCATAGAATCAGATTTCACTACCTCTCCAATGACTCCAAGCTCATCTCTGATCTGGGCGTATTAGCCAAGGTAAGAAGTAATCGACTCATCCTAGAGCATACAAATGGCCCTGAGTTGATCATACAGAACCATATTTCGGTTCTAGTTAGAGCTCTGGTAAATATTTCATAGAGATGCCCACATCTCAAATGCATAGGCTTTCCTAGTCAAGTGGGGAATGATGTGATCTCGCACTGCATCACACATCATCCTCTTTATGTTGTTGTTCCTCTTCTTGAATTCTGCTAACAAGATAGGAGCAGTAGTAGGAGGAACAAGAATATCCTCGTGAAATATATCCCATAGTTCGAGGTCCTCTAAAACAAAGACAATACTATCCTTCCAAGGAGACCAGTTGTTACCTCCAACTATCCTATCCTCCACAGACATATGATATGTTGACATCACTTCCCACTACACTCAAACTGATTCTACAACTACAAAGGAACATATCCTCACTCGTACCAACACAGATGTGAAAAGAGGCAAACGAACAATCACCTCACTCCTAGAAATATAGGTGTGAAAATAGGTCATGAAAAATCATCCTCACTCCTTCCAAGTAGGTGTGAAATGATACTGATGAAATGTCCACCAACTGCTCTACAACTCTCCAAAAAAATTACGCCAACAATATGCCACTAAACTCTATCAATGGTTGTCCAAAATATCTTCCCAAAAGATGTCTAAAACAGTCCACCAAGATGCTTTCCAAAACTCATCAAAAACAACCACCAAGCTTTCATACCATGAAGGTTTTACAGGTCCTAACAAGCTACAAACTAGGTTTGTCTTTGACCTCAAGTTGGCTAAGTTTCAATTGTCTAACAAAGGTTTTTTGTTGTTTTATAACAAGAAATTGTTCAGGAACTTCTTTTCTATTTTGTTATGGTTACATAGGCCATTTAGGTGCTCTAGCATGTAGTTTTATTCACCAAGATGTTAGCACATGCATACCAAAATATATGTAACACACCTAGAGATATTTACTGTTGAAAATATTGTTTCTTAAAACACTAGAATACATGA
>ML788795.1:234377-246922 GCA_009831015.1 Picea engelmannii
AGGTGATCTTCCACTGCTTGAACCTTAGATTTTTATTTTAGAGAAGAAGTGATCGAAGGAGGGCGGTATCCATAGAGTGTCATAAATGGTTTCATTTTTGTTGCAGTATCAAAGGAAGTGTTATACCACCATTCTGTCAAGGGTAACCATTTAAAAAATTATGTTTGTTTATCAAAGACAGAGAAACAAAATTGTCCTTCTAGACATTTGTTCACTATCTCAGTTTGTCCATCATATTGAGGATTATAGGATGAGTTATGAGCCAATTGAGTACCGAAACAAGAAAATAATTATGTCCAAAAATGTCTAGTGAAGATAAGATCTCTGTCACTTACAATAATATTTTGGATTCCATGTAGTTTTGAACTCTCTCTATGAATGTGATGGAAGCTATACTGGATTTGAAGGGATGAGAGAGTGCACAAAAGTGTGCATACTTGGTCAGTTTATAAACAATTGTTGGTTGTGGAGCCTAATTATCTTCCTGATTCTGAGAGGTCTTTTACTTTCAGTCGTGTTTATACCCCATGAAGTATTTACACCCAAGAAGTATGTACACTCTTCCAAGCAGGGGAGTGCAGAGGGGGGGTACCCCCTCTGCGGGGTCTGGGGGGGCTATCCCCCCAACTGGGGGGTCTGGGGGCAAGCGAGGCTTCAGGGGTGAAGCCCCGAAAGGAAAAACTGCCTTGTAAATGTATATTGTAATTTCATTGTAAATCTGGACCGTTCATTATAAGGTCGTAAATCTAACAATACAGATTATGTTAGGGTTTTTTTTTCCCTATGTTGAAGGAAAATCTCCCTGCGGATAGGTAGATATCCTCTTAAGAGCTAGGCTCTTAACTCTTAAGACAGAAGATGCTTATCGTGGACACTAACCTCATTTTAGATCTAGATAAACTAATGTATGAGGAGGAAGGAGAAAAGAAGTACCTTTTACCAGTGTTTGTCCTTTCACGGTCCGAGTTGAGCTCCAATATTGAACTCTTCGATAAGCCCTATAGACAAACAAAGATACAACCAACTTCCTACTCTACAGAGATTAGTTTGAAACAGATCTATCTATTAGAGACAAGTTCATGTGATATTAAGAACAAACTAGAAAGAAGCAGGCCAAGCATATTATATTGATGAGAACAAAATGAAGGAAACTTACAACCGTAGATGCGAGTGAAGAAGCTTCATCAAATCCTCCTTGTCTAACCCTTGCTCAAAATACCCACGATCAGAATGACAATAACTTCACTGATTATTCTCCTCCACTTCACTAGGTGTTTCCTATGAGATCATAGGTTTCATGCCTCTAATAATTCCCCCTTTTCACCATGAGAGGGCCTTCTTATATAGGTTTAGAGAGGCCCAACCACTTGAGATATCTTTGGGGTAAGTTGAGGATTTTCCTCCTTCTGTTATGGATCTTCCATAATATCATGGCTTGACCAAGGATTCGAATCCAACTGCCTTCAAATATTGAAGAGATCTTTTCCTCATTCTTCTCAACAAACCAATTTTTTCCCAGAATAGGTAGCGCTCTCCCAAAAGGGGCATCAGAGCGCTATAACACTCCCTAACAATGCATAGGGGGTGACAACACTCCTAAAAGTAGAAAGGATCCTCAAAAAGGGAAGATAGAGCATTATAACGCCCCCTAAGAGTGTATATGGGAGCACCAACACTCCTAATAATGGTATAGGGGAGCGTTCTCCTCTGAAACTCAATTTTTAGTGGTTCTTTCAAATGGAAAGAGGTTCATAACCCTGTTAACCCATTCCTCTTCTTCCAAATCAAATATTTGAGGTTTTTCAAGTGTCCTTCCGATGTCCTTATAAGAACGACATAGGAATTATGGCAGTATGTTTTTTCTAACATTTTCGACACTTGCGACCAAAATGCAACACTTGCGACACTTGTAATGATGACATGTGTGACACTATAAAAGTGAGTAATTTTGATGTGTAATAGATTGGCCCCCAAAGTCTGAAGTTAGAAGACGAGAACTGATAACTGAAATTCTTTGCACACTTTCAAGAAACGGTATAGATGCAGAGAACCTGACAGAAGATGCACACAAAAATCAACAAATATTATGACATGTTTCAAACCCAAGGCAAGCATACCTATGCTTGGGTTATAAAGACTTGCAAGATATGGTCGCCATAAAATACACCGCGGATCCATAATGGTATTGATAAAAGGTATAGCCATCGAGGATACACTGTGGATCTATACTCCTATGACCTGAACTGATCATAGCCATGAGGCATATACAGTGGATCTATGAGATGACAAGACATAGCCACAACCAATACAAAGTGGATCTATGTGACAATATATGTGTCATTGTTCAAGAGAAACTCCTTCGCAACATGGGAAAAGTACATATAAGAGTGATAACTCAACCTAGGGTCTTCTAACCATGTGAATAGATGTACTGATGTCGAACATGGTAGAAACCACTTGATTACCGGTCAATGATGTAAACCATTAACAAGCGCAAGGGAAATCACCATTGATGTGAATGATTCCCAAGGTACCCTAGTACATTCCAACGAATGTGAATGGATGAGCTGAAGTCGAACATCCATGGAATCATCTGATCAGAGGTCAATGATGTAAATCCACTATCAGATGGGAGGAGGCCTACCATTGAGGCATACAGGTCCCAAAGTATTAATTGGTTTCTAGGTCTGGTTCGTGGATAATGTGTTGATGATGTAGTGGATACTGTGACTTTCATCGGGTGACCCAAAGGAGTAAGAAAAACTCGAAGGATTGGTTCAGTGTAGAGGTTCAATAGGTTAATATGTGCACACAGACAAAGTTTCGTGTTCAAGGGCGACCATAAGAGTTACATGGTAATGTTCTCAAAAATTGCTTGGCTTGCTTCTTTCAAATTTTCCCCCATACAGATAGATGAGTACCTTTTTTTGATTTAACGAGATCGAGGAGGGTAACACATGCTCAATATAACTCACCTTCAGTAGGTTCCTCTTCCTCTGTTTAACGAACTGGAAGAAGTAAGGGTTCGGTCCTGTATGGGCCTATCAATGTTTGTTTTAATGAGACCAAAGATAGAAAACTTGAAGGTTTTTCATGATTATAGAGTCTGGAAAAACACTTAAAAGAGAACTCTCTCAGTTACTTTTCCGTAAAGTAGTTTGATGAGACCAAAAAAGAGATAAACTATCACTCAATAGACATTTTCTTCAAATACTTTAACGAGCGTGAAGAGAACAAGGTTGCTCGGAAATCTTTTCATGTTTAGAGAGTCTGAAAAGAACTTAAAGATGACTCTAGTGTTTTCATTTTTCGTAATGTTAGTCTCGCGAGGCCGAAAAAGAGATAAATTATCACTCGAAAGATGCCCTTTCAAACCTTTTAACGAGTGGGAAAGGAAGCAAGATCACTTGGTTAAATTTTCATGTTTAGAGAGTCTGAAAAGAAATTAAAGAAGACTCCAAAGGGTTCCTTTTTCGTGTATCCATACAGGTCCGAAAAAGAGATAAAAGTTTACCTAGATGCATTCTCATGTATTTACAAGCATGAGAAAGAACAAAGACTAAGCTCGATATGACCCCATCTTGAAAGCCAGTGGCTTAACTCCAAAATGATCATCAAAGGCTGGAGACATGCCCTCCAAGCTTCAATTCATTCACCGACTCTGCGGTCGTCACCAATTTCTCTAGTAGATGAGAAAAAGGAGAAGGGTGGATGAAAAAAAGGTTCAAGAGAGGTGACTGTCTCATTTTTTAGTGAGCTTGAAACAAGAAAAGAACTATGCTCAGGGCCTTTGTTTCATTTTTAAACGAGCTTTCTACAGAGAGGAAAACTATGCTTGTGGCCCTTGTTTCATTTTTTAATGAGCTTTCCACAGAGAAGAGAAACTATGCTCATGACCTTTGTTTCATTTTTTAATGAGCTTGCCACAGATAAGAGAAACTATACTCATAACTACTTCGTGATCATGGCTTCCAAGAGAATAACGTTGTGGAAGGATACCATGTCAAGGGACAAAACTTGGTCATGGATTCCAGGATATCGTCGTCGGATGGAAGATAATCACTTAGAAAGGAACACATGTCAAGTGTCACGATGGGGGTAAGGAGATCAGGCTCTAATAAACCTACCGTGGAAATCACCATGTCCACTACTGGATCCAAATCATTGGAAGTTGAAATCATGGGAGACGATAGAAAATCGACATAAGGAGGGGAGATAGACTGTATATATACCCGAATTTCTTCATGAGGGGGAAGAAAAGAGGATCGGTGACGGTTATTATCCCGAGGTAACTTGACAATGCGAAACATTTCCAGAATAGATTCATCAAAAGAAAAAATTGGGGAAATGTAGTCGATTGTAGATGACAAGGAACTCAAACGTGATTGCATCGAGGAATTGTCAGGTGCTAATAGATGTTGGTCATCCGACGAGGGAGAAGTGGATTGGATATAAACGTATGATGTTTCAGCTAGACTAAGTGGCATGGTGTCACCTAGTGCATCTAATTCCAATGGACGAGGTACAATCCAAGGGTCATATGATTCCAAAGAGTGATAAGCCACGGTTGAAATCATATCAATGGTGGCAATATGATGTGTAGTCCATGGAAGTGGTGTAGGGAAGGTACCCATGAAGCTAGAATCTTTCAGTAAGCCAACACCAACGCTTTCATATGGGATCTTGTGGTCTCCCAAGAAAGGAATATTGTTGGTTGCGAGAGCATGAGCATTGGTCGTGCAAAAATCCAATTGATCAACAGTGACAATTTTACCCTAATGAGGAAATTGGACACATCGAAAAACTGACGAGGCAATGACAGTCATAGCATAAAACCAACCTCTTCCAAGTAACAAGTTGTAATCGAGGGGAGCATCGACCACCTTGACATCAACAATAATAGTTTTTCCACCCAATTGGATGGGCAGGGACTGTAAAATCCTATGGGGATGAAAACCTCACCCATAGAAGGTGCATAACATCATTGGGTATTTATTGAGTGCTGGTGATTTTAAACCTTTCTGACACGCCAAAGACATGACACAAGTCGATGCTCCCTCATATAGAATAGTTCGGTGTATTTGTTGGTTGTGAACAAAAACATCAACTTGGAAAGCAAGTTGGTGGGAGAGTCAAGACGCATAATTGTCTAGGTTAAACATGATATGGTTAGACGACTCAGGATCAATAGTTCCAAGAGCATCCAAGAGAATTCTACGTTGATTGGGGCAGTGCTATAGAAATTCTAACTCAAACATAACACACGGTGCTTGAGCCAAATCTTCAAAAATATTTTAGTTTTGAGCGGCACATGAACTAGGATTAAAGGTAGATTTATGTATAGTGCTCTTAGGAGGGCATAAGATAGAGTCAAATGTGGGTTTCTCAATCCGAATTGGTCCAGACGAAGGATTAACCGATGGAAGACTAACGAAAGACGATGATGGATCCAATAAATTACCGATACTGTTAGTGTCTTTTCCTTTGTCAGGGTTACCTAGTGTGTTGTATGTCTTAGAGAGAGTGGTCAAATTAATCCCATTAAACATATAAATATGTGCACTCGACAAGGCCTCATCATTAGGATGGCTAGAACTTCCTCCAGGAGAGGGGGTTTCAGCAACCATGGATTGCTGCTATGGAAAAGGTTAAGCACAGTGGGTAGTGACCTTCCTTGGAAAATTTTGGCCACTTCATTGCGAAGTAGACATTCTCAAGTGTAGTGATCGTCACCACAAATGATACACGGAAATTTCAGTTTCCTTTGTGTTTTCTTTTCGGTAGCAGGTGTTTAATTTTTTGGTTGTTCATTGTTATTTTTTGATTTATTCTTTGTCTTCTTCTTACCTCTGGATTGTTGTGAAGGGGTAGATTGAAATGAATTCACCTTAGAGATATGATTTTGGGGGGAGGTAGAGGAGAGTGTGGTCGATTCAGAAAAAGATTGAGTTTTGATGGAGTCGATAACACCATCCACATGAGATGAGGATGACGGATTAGATGGATTAGTATTAGCTCGAGCAGCATTCAGAAGCAAATCATACAAAGTACCGAATTGGGAATAAACCAAATCTAAATAGTGAACCTGAGTGATGGCTTTTTCCTCTATGACCACACCACCCATAGAAACATCACAAGTGATTGGGGGTAACAGTGATTTAGTAAACCATTCTGCGAATAGTATGTCAGTAATGACTGCCTTGATCATCCTTTGTCGTTGCCTCCACTCATGAATATGGTCAGAGATATGCACAAAGTTAGTTTGACAAAGGGAGGTCAAGAGTTCAATACCCATCTCATAGTGAATAGGCAGTTGAAAGTGTGTGAGGAAAGACATGGCAAGGGAATTGAAATCATGAAAAGAAGCACATGGTAGTTCAACATGCCACTTTGCTACCGAACTGGTAAGTGTTCACTGGAAAAGACACAAACATACAGAATCATCCATGAGGGAATTTGATGAACACCACAAACGGAAAGTCATCACATGATTGTTTGGATATTTTCCAGGGTTTCCATCAAATTTTGGAATATCAGAAGGAAGTTTAGCTGGACTGACTGGCCAAACCGGTGAATGAAAAATAGGATCATTAGCTAACCGAGACAAGTTTGGGAGATCCAGAGTCGCAAGAAAAGGTAGTTGTTAGTTAATTTTCATATGATACTGGTGTGGTGTAGGAATTCCAGTAGGACCATAAACTGTGTTAGGTGGATAGTTGTAACCAATAGGTCCTCCTACATACAGTTGTTGTTGGCCAGGATAAGCAGGATTCGATGGTGCATGAGAAACATTTGTATAACCCGGTGGGTTCTGAGCATTATAGGCTGGGTGATTTTCTTTCCCATGAGGAGGATAAACATTTTTCCCTTAATAATGGTAAGGAGTAGATCTCAGAGGTGGATACACATTATACCCATGAGGAGGATAAGACGGTGGTCCCGGAGAACTCCAGGTGGTGTTTGGGATGCTGCCTGGATAAGGTTGTCCGTAATATGTTTCAAAAGGAACAGGATTTGATACTCCTCCTAGTGGATTATGATATGAGTGCCCCCCAATGTGGGGTTGAATGAAATTCCCCCCTGAAGATACTCTCCAGGATTGTGAAGGGTTTCTAGCAAACGAAGGTTTCCTCCCTGCCAGCGGTGGATTTACAACCGGGGTATGACTCACAAATGGAGGGTATTGTTTAGGAGGAGCATGAAAAGGGGGTTTTCCTTTAGGAGGGGTAGGCCCACCATGGAAAGTTAGTCCTCCAAAAGGGAAATGTTCATTAGATGGTGGTTTGCCTCTAGCTGGTTGTGTTGGGCCAGCAGGGGTCTACATTCTCAGCTGAAGAGATGTCCCAACAGGATCGTGTGGAACATGTGGAGGTGTAGAGTAAAATCTTGTAGAAATGGGGGTAGAGATTGAAGTGACTTGGAGATGAGTAGAGGTGATGAGTCTAGCATTAGGATGGACTTGTGCTGGTGTAATAGTAGGGTTAATAACCCGATCAACTGGGTGATTCATGATTTGACCAGATGGTCCTGTTTCACTAGGAGGGTCATGAGGATGAAAGGGTTGTCGAAAGGATTTGAAATGTTCATAGAGATTGCGTCCCGATGAAGTCCTCCATACAAAATGAGCAGTTGTGGGATTGGTATCTACTGCAGTGCTAGGATGAATAGGATTCCTATACTCATCACCAAAGATTGGTTATGTGGATCCCATATATGATTCGGTAAAAATCCTCTCTGGTAACCGTGGGACCTCTTCGTCTATGACATTCCCAAGGGATTCTAAACAAACTAAAAGTGGTTCGAGAGGAGTTACTGACACAGATGTAGTGGGATTTTCAACCGTAACCAAAGAACCTTCTGAGTTATTTAACGGAGGAGCAATAACACTTCCGGCGTCGAATTGATTTTCTACCTCTCTATGGTAGTTGTCTTCTGGAGGGTTAGGAGGTAAGGGTTGATAGCCTTCTGGAGGTAGCCCTTGCATCCTACATGATCAATGAAGACCTTTATCATCTACCAGCTCAATCATGGAGAATAACAGAACACACTGAAAATCTAGGGCCAACTAACAAAAAGAAACAACATACGCTAATAAAATCTAGGAATCAACCAAGCAAACAAAACTTCTCTCGATGATCGTACTAGTTGGTGATGAAATCCAACATCGCACAACCAAGTCGACAAGGGGCTAGGATATGGTGGAATAGTTACAATGGTGACCTGCTTAATGGACTTTCACCTTGGTGCAAGATTCCATGTAGTAATTGTGGATTTACCCTCCAAGGAGCCCGAGTGAGTTTGACCAATGTTTGTTCTAGGTACAATGAGACTTCCCTTCACTGTCACCTTATGTAAGTACCTAAAGATTATGGCATCTAAAGACACCAATTCGCAGTGAGTCCCTGGGTGGGTATAGTCAATAGTCCGATCCGAAACGTATGGGCAAGATAATAAGTCCAAAATCAACCCAAGAGGCTCCCACACATAATCATGGGTATACCTCCAAGTGACCCCCAATATACAGTCCAACCACTACAAACAGTTGAACCACAGAGGAATAATCTCTGTAATTCGCCCAAATACGACCTCATGCATAACCCTTGTGTGAGAGGGGGATCCCAGAAAACCAATACAACAATTGGATTTGACTCTCCCTAGCTAAGGATGCTAATGTTTTTTTTGAAAACTTTGGAGATTTGTACTCATAGCCTAATCCAAAGTGCTAACCCTAGTTTACTGTTGGTGGAAGATCCTAAAAACAAAAATGTTCTAGATAGTTTTTAATTAGAATTCGTTTTACAGTTGTTCTTTACTGAAAGGGTGTATGAAAGTGAAACTGATAGAATGATGACTCAATTCCCAAAAATATGCATAAAATATGATAACCAATCATTTATTTCAATGAGCGCCTATTTAAGGGAAAGAGAAAGAGTCATTTTCTCTATCAAGCACTAATATGGAATGTCCTTAATCAATTTGTTCTCAATCGAATTCAATGTAATGCTGAAACATTTCAGAAATGCCTTCTAATATGCAAACCAATCACTAAGATGTATCTTTGTCGTTTGTATGTGAATGATGATTAATTCAATGAAAAAACTTCTCCTGCCAACTATCCTTTTAAATAAAGGAGATTCAGACAAGCATAAGCAGATTTTGCACAAACAACACACCCTCTTGCTATGATTGAAACAAGAAGAAAAAAGAAAACAAAAGATAACAAAGAAAATCAAACAATTCACACAAAAGAGAGATGTTTAAGAACAATGAACTCGAAGAACAAAATGAGATGATTCACAGATTTATGATTCCCTTCACCATAGTTCCCACTTAGTCAGATAAGAGAGAAGAAAGCAACAGATTGATTCCAAGTTCTCAACAGCAGAAAAAACTCAAAAGAAGGAAGAAGGCCTCAAAATTTGAAAAACAAAGTGCTTATTCCTCAGAAGGAATGATGTCAAAGGTCAATAGGAAGAAGCATTGAATCACAAAGAATCTCAGCAAGTGAAAAACAACGATTGGATCTCAGAAAATGTAATTCTTGAAAGGATTTTTTGCAAAGGGAGGCTGGCACTCTGGTGTAAGGGGCACCATAGCATTATAACGCTTTGTCTAAGGCTTTTAGGGAGTGTTGGCACCCTGCTAACAAGGTAGGGGAGTGATAGTGTCCTAAAACCCATAAAAAAGTCCAAAAAACCCTAAAACTCAGTGGAATTTTGGCATTCACTAATACATATTGTAAAAATTCCAACGTTTTATTTGCGACGTTATGGACAAAATTGTCCATATTATCGCAAAATAGAGGAAATTAAAAAAAAAAAAGTTCATACTGCTCGATAACGTCGGTCTTGCCATGTTGATGTCTCTCTTTCCACGTTAATGTCGCTCTTTCCACGTTTTCCATCGGAACGTCTCTCTTGCCACGTTTGTGACATAAACGTCATTCTTGCCACATTTGTGAAGATTGATGTCGCAATTGCGACGTTTTGGAAACTAGGTGTTCCCCTCCAACGATCACCTTAGTATGTTGACCAAATCAAAATACTAATGGTCACTTAGGTTTTTTTTACGTCGGAATTGTGATGTTACAAAATCTATAAATATGTTGCATTTGACGGATGTTACAACAAGTTTGCTATAATAACGACGTCGCTTTGGGGTCGTAGTAGTTATTGGTTAGAATGTTTTAGGGTGTGATTTTCATGTCATGAGTTATAGGGGTAAATGATTATAGTGTGTAAAGGGTTAGAATCTATTTGGGACCATCATGAAAATTTCAGTGTCGGATCATTGATTACTTGAGAGGTTGGATGCCAAGTGAGTAGTAAAATGGTATCATGAGAAAAGCTTCCTTAAGCCTTAATGGAAACTAGTGTGATAGTTCTAGGTTTAGAACAAGTGTATCTTATTAAGATGGTCAATATGAGTCAACCATGTTAACTATGGTCAAATTTACTCAAACATGATGAATTATGCTCAATCATGGTTAACAATGTTCAATGGAGAACAATATCGTCAATAAGGGTGAAGGGTTAGTTGGTTACTAGAGTGAATGTAATAGGAGGGTCATGGGTTAAGGGATTAATAAGTTACATATTTAATGGATTACTGGGTATGTTTTGATGAAGTTAGTGGGTCAAGGGGTTATGATGTTATGTTTCAATGTCCTTCAATATTTCTCCAATGGTTCTCCTTAATCCTCCATAAGCAACGGGGAAATTGTGTACAAAGGAGAAAATTGGGCCTTCCTTTGTGTGAGAAAAACTAATCCAAGATCTCTCCAAATCTTCAAGACCAATACAAAAATCACTAAGCTCAATATAAATTCTATCAATCTCATGTGAACGAGACATTTTTACATGTTTCTTATATCATTGTCAGGTTTTCACATAAAGAAAGAGTCCACAATCTAGAATAATCCCAAAATATATGTGCTTTGGGCAACTCAACAATGATCAAATAGGACTAAATAAACTTTGGGGTGTGTATTGATCAATGGAGCATGTGAGGATTTTGGCCCTGTTTCTACACCCTTTGAATAGCTCTAGAAGGGGAAATTGTACATGTCAACTCCTATGCACAACTTTTGAAGGAAATGGTACACCCTATAATCAAATCAAACAAAATGTTCAAGAGTTCCAAAGTTTTGGAATAAATTGGATACTATTTCAATTAGATTTTGGAATTTTGATCATAGGTTTATGTATAACCTTGATCCACATGTAGTTACACTATGCCAAAGGATTTTGGAGGTGTTTTAATTGACCCAAAACCTTACAAAAACCTAAAATTCACCGAATAGATGGGAACCATGAAGATCCATTTCAATGAGGGCTACTAGGAGAAGACCTTTTACCCTTGCTTATTGAGAACCTTAAAAGAGTATAACTTTAGTGATAATCTGAAACTTTGATGGTTCAGGACAATAATTTCTTATGAAAAACAACATTTGGTTTTGTGGTGTGGAGTTGTTTGGCCACCTTAGGGATTGTTGGCTCTAATTGGCAGACTCGGGTCCACTTAAGTGTTCAACAAAGGCTGATGTAGTTTAGTGTTGACGTTTTCAGTGCATGTATGTGTCAAAATTTGACATGGTTAGATGAGACACATGCCTTGATGATATGTGAGGGTTTCAATACTGAAGGATGCCTAACGTCCCCGCATAATCTTTGACATCCTCCGTGTTTTCATAAACCTTCATTATGCAGTCTCATTTTCATCATTCATCATTCTCATTTAAAGAATCTTGGTTGGAACTCTCTTGAAATGTCCTAGAATGTCTTCCAACATGCCCATCTACAATGTCATCAATCGACCCGACATAGTGAACAATGAATGGGGCCAACGTTGAAATTTATTCAAAATGTGATTGTATTTGTTGAAATTTTACATGGTTAGACTAGGCGGATGCATTGATGGTGTGGGAGGGTTTTAAGACTCAGTGAAATCATTGAGATTGAATATTCATGTTTTGATATGAAATAGGAAACTAAAATTGAGATTTAATTTATTAAATTTTCACCTAATTATAGATGATTAAAATCTTTTATAAATAAAGGGCGCCCAGTTATCTATAAATACAGGGCGCTAGTTCTCATTATTCATCATCTCAACAGTTGCAAAGAGAGCCAAATCTACACAAGCATTTGTAGTTTTGGTGCACAAGTTTCTAGGAGAGCTGGGAAAGTGGTGTGCTAGCTTCTGGGTGGGATTATCTGTTCAACTTTGTTTCTATTCTTGCTTGGTGCATTAGCCTCTCTTGGCTACTAGATTGCTACCAGGATTCTCTTCTCAGTCAAGGTCAAGGTGCTCAGAGGGTGGATTCCACTAGTGGTTGGGTGATGAGGGTGTCGTCAATGGTAAAGCGAGCACAATATTCTATATTCTAACAGAAACATCCATGTAATCCTATTTTTTTCTACCAACAATTCATACCATATATTGAACACTTTAAGGATATTGCAATAGATTCTTTGTAAATTGATCTCAAACCCAGGGGAAAGTGATCATATCCATCACATTCATTCTCATAGGGTATGTACTAG
>ML788795.1:256664-270075 GCA_009831015.1 Picea engelmannii
CTTATTCTCCAAGGACCTGTAAAAATCATTGTTCCCTACACACAAAATGATTATATGATTATTAATTTAAAAATAATAATTTAGATGATTTATATTTGTCTACATAGAGAACATGAACAAAATGAAATTTTAAAAATTACCTCAGAATTTAACCTGCTTTAATGGAAGTCCTTCCTCATTGACCATAAAGGTGCCCTTAAGGGTCCCTGTGTTGGTCACATGTCTTGCTTTAGGAAAAGAAACCATATAGTTTGTCAAATCATCGACCTCATCTCTATCACCACCTCCAGAGCCTACCTGTGTGGCCGCTTCCTTGGTGGGTGTGTCATGGCTCCCACCTTATGGTGTGGAAGGTGGAGATATGAATAGCTATGTCCCGGCAGCTATACGAGGGATCGTACTTACAATAGCCTTGGGATAATGATAATTATCAATTTTGGCATGAGACTGAGGATAGGCACGATCACTGCTATGAATGTTACTCGCTACTCTCTTTCACCACTTCTTGTTTTGGAAACTCTTCTTCACTACATGGAGGAACTCTCTCAACTATAGGGGCTTGATCTCACATTGTCCACCAGTTGCTGCAAGGAGTATGTTCGAAGCTATATTTATTGTGCACTATTGTATACATGCTGTGATCATGCTATATGGTGCATTTCATTTGGTTAGTGAAGTAGGAGAACAATCAATATTTGAAAACATCACATCATTCATACATTTCCAAATGTGAAAATAGAGCTCCAACATGTCTTTCTAGTAGATTGAAATGACTAGATCTATCAGTGGTCACATGTGACTTTCCAGGCTTTCTAACTCGTAAGATCTCTCAGCCAGTTGGTCGTGATATTCTTGGTTATTTGCCTCGTGAAAAACCTCAGCTCAATGACAGAATTGATCATTCAATGCTGAGGACACATGACCTGATTTGGGCTCCTTCTGAAACTCTACGAAATGGGGTAATTTACCTAATCTTTACTGTTGTTTTAAGTTTATAACTTCTCATTTGTGAGTAGAATGGATTGTGTAAAGTTAACAAAAATGTAATGTTATGCAGGTATCTCCATATGGTGCGGGTGGTTTAACTGCAAGTGAGATTAGCAGTTTGGGTGGTGGTTCTAGAATTGGGGTGGGTGGATTATCTGGTGGAGTAGGTCCAGGAGGTGGTTCTAGAATTGGTTTGGGTGGGTTAGTTGCAGGTACAGGTTTGTTAGGACTGGCACCTTTGAATGATCCAGTTTTGATGGGGCAGAGACAAGGAGGGGTTGGCATAGATCCTGCTCTTGCCAGGACAAATGCATCTTTAAGACTGCCTGATAGTGCAATTTCCGGTTCATCTGGTTCATCTTTCAGGCTACCGAACCATCTTAATCCTGATGAATCCTCCAATACAATATTTATTGAGGGGATTCATGCTGACTGTTCTCGTAGAGAAGTTGCTTGTATCCTTCCAAAGTTGTTTAATTTTATGGTTATTGTTAGATAGCTTGCAGGACATGATGCATGCCCATTCCATACATAGCTTCTTGAAGTCTCTGGCTATTGTTATTACTATCTTTTATAATGTGAAGCCCTCTGATCTTCGATGGAAAAACAAAGATGGACAATATACTCGAGCCCTGTTCTTTAAATGTTGTATTCCCTATGATCTTTGATGGACAAACAAATATGGATGGTATGCTCGAGCCCTGTTCTTTAAATGTTGTATGTTTTTTTTTTTTTTAACTGGAGAGGATTTTGTCTGCAACTGAGACCATTTTTGTGGGATGTCAGTTGGCCATGACAGACCACTAGATCGCCTCTTTGTTCTCATCAACTGACTGTGATGATGAAAATGAACGATATTTACATGTTTATCGGCATCGATCTGGTTTAATTTTCATGTTTAAGTAAGCATGGTAAGTGTTTCAGAGTGGAAGAATTTTCCTAAAGGCCTCAGAGTTCTGGTGTTGGATGAGGACTCTGAGGCAGCTGCTGAAACCAACTCGAGACTAGAAGGCTTTGAATATGTTGGTAAGTTTGATTAAAATCCTTAATCGCACGTAAGTATTGGCATAAGCACAAATGTAGTAATTTTCTATGTACAAGACTTCTTAATCATGGGGATCTCGTTTTAAAATATCGATCCTGGAACTGGATCCAGAGGATTGAAGTTTTTATTACTACTCTACTGATCAGATAATTTTGATGAGATCTCAAGAATTTTGTAATGATTATGCAACATGGTGTTGCATTTGAGGTCTTATATCTCTGGACTAACTTTATCAAAACTTAAGCATGGAATCCTTTTGTGCAATGGCAGAGAACTTTGAGAGTAACAAGTTGGATAGTTCTATGTTGGGTAGTATAGAGGAGTAACATAGTTGATAATGCGATAATTCCATGTGGAACAACAAGCTATTATGCAGTTGTTGGTCCATGGAAATTAATGATCTGAAAGTCCCATGGACCCATTTCATTTCCAAGTAGAGAACATGTCCTACAAAAGGATCTGAAGCTTATTGTCAGCGTGTTCTACTCTTTACTCGTTGGGGTGGTTGGGTGTGAAGTTGGGGAAATGATTCTACCAATATATTGAAATTTCCAAACAACTATTTTATTTTTTTGTGAGCGTGTAATGGAGCATTGGGTATGTTGAATATGGACATTAGTACAGATTGATATAAACCTGAGTTTTTGGTATATCTCTGGATGTTTAAAAACTCAAAGATGAATATCTAAAGTTCACACAAATAGCCTCTATATCAAATATTAAAAATCCAAATGTACAACCCTGAGCTTCCCAGCCTCAGACAATATATATATTAGAATGATCTTAGATGGGTTTGTGCTAGTGGCTCCTAAGAACATTCGACAACCCAAATATGTCACACTAAATCGAAAAGAAAAAAAATCACGAAACATTGAGATTCATATTCCAGGAATTTAATACCTCTCCGCTCGCTTGTAACCCACGGATAAACATTGCTACAACACAATTTTCCTCTAAGTATTTTCATCCAATTCAATAGTTGTTGTCATTTTTTAGCATAATCTTCCTTCGTAGGCCAAGATCTATCAGATTTACAGATAGGAGGATTTTTGTTGTTCTATAATATCTGTTCTTGCCGAGATTTTTTCTTTTGAAACAATTACAGATCTGTGTAAATAATGTCTTGTACTTGCTTCCTTTTTCCTTCACTAGGGTTCTCTTTTTGTTCTTTTCCATTTTCTGCATATGGATGTGGAGGTGTTGTTGATCAAGTTTTAGTGATGGCCTGAGGCAGTTTCCACCTTCTCCAATGAAATAGAGGCATTGGTTGTGCTTGCAAATGAGACTAATTCATTCCATGTTGCTTTGTTTGAGGTAAGTTTATTGGCCTTCTTGTTGCTTTGGTTGAGATAAGTTTATTGGCCTTCTTATTGCTTTTCTATAGTTTTTATGGCAGTCTCTCTGTCCATAAATTAACAACTACTCAGTTTCCTAACAATAGTATGTATTCTCTGTGATCTGTAGCCTGGTTGTAATCTCGTCCTCTTGGTTGTAGGTGACCATAGGTAACAGCTGTGTCGATTTTAGGTTCCTCCAAACATCCTGTGATATACCAACCATTAGTAAGTATTATAGGGAGCATATCGATGGGATTAGAGGGATGCCCCTTTTAATCTATCTTTTAAATTTTGTCTGTCCATCATCATTAGCTCTGATGCTGCTTTTTATTGTCATGCAGTGATGTCAAATAGGAGTTGCCTGAGCATGACGATGAAGTGCATAGCAGTAATCTTCTTCCTCTTATTTTGATGGTACCTGCTTGGTCATCAGCTTTTGTATTTGTGCCCTCTGCTATGTTTTAGCTTTGTGCTAGATGAACTTAATAATTTCATTCGTTGCTTGTTGTTGAGAGTGGGACAAGATGTTGCTTGTATTGAAAGATATGAAAAAAATAAAAATAAAAAATGAAGGTAGTAACAAGAACCAATGGGTTATTTCTTAAGATAAATGAGATAATTTTTTGATAAATATGGATTGATCACCAAAATTTTTAATAACTTATGTTGTTTCGGTCTTTCAACCTATTCATGACTAGAACAACCATTCTCATCTTCCATCTCATGCATGCTCAATAATTGCTCCTAGAATACAACCCATGCAAGCCTAGTAATAACACCCAACTTCCATTGTATGCATGCCCAACAATAATTGCACTCAACTTTGAACTGGTGCTTGCTCAAGTAATTGCATCAACCTCCCACTCTACAGAGCGAAGGTCAAAAAATTCACTGATAAACTCTAGTTGTTGCAAAAAAAACACTATGGATACTAATGGTCTAGTCACACAACATATTAGTGTTTTCTACATCTACAATCAAGATGACAACCACAATGCAACCACAACCATGTCATTTGTTTCTACATTAGAAATCCCATCCACTCAAATTACTAGCATTAATGAATGCCCACAACCACCTAACTACCACATCCTTATCTAGTGACGCAGTTGCGCTCCTCAGTGCATGCCTGCTCACAGGATCTTCTTCTGTACTCAGCCCGAAGAACTGAAAGCTCTTATAATTCCCTATCAGGAATTTTCCACACCCATAGTAGTTCTCCAATAGATCTCCCTTGATGATTGGGAAGATACCACTCTGACGTAGTCGCGCTCCTCAGTGCACGCCCGCTCACAGGATCTTCTTTTGTACTCAGCCCAAAGAACTAAAAGCTCTTCTAATTCCCTATCAGAAATTTTCCACACCCACAGTAGTTCTCCAATAGATCTCCCTTGATGATCGGGAAATCGGACTTCGCGATTTCGCGAGTCCCGTGGTCAGGTGATTTGTGCCTCGCGATTCTCTGAAACCCGATGCGATTCCACGTTGACTTTTTTTCTTTCCTATCAGGATTTTCTCTATCGCGATGTCGCCCCTCGCAATGTCAGAAACTTTATTTTACCGACTCCCGACTCTCTATATGTCATTTTCCCCGACACGCGTGAGAGATTATCTTTTGACATCATGTCACCTCTATCGGGAATTCAGGATTCGTGATTCCAAGCTGCAAGAGTATCCTTTCTCTGAAATCTCCGATGCTTCGAGCCCCAACTTCCTTGGATCTTCTAACACACATCCCAAATGATGGACATTTCCAGATCTGTTAGGATATCGCGGATCATGATGTCGCAATTCCTATTGCATAAATTTCGAGGTTCAATCTACGAAACCCCGATACATGATATACGTGTAGATCCAACGGTCCTGGCTACCTTGGATCAACGCTCTATCCATCCTGAGCTTAAACCTTCGGGGGTACACCTCTGTATCTCCCCTACACATCCACAAGATCTGATGACTTATGGTGATTCATGGATTATCCTCAGAGAATATCGATCATCCATTCCTTCCAGGAGAATTCTACAAAAGGAGCAAGTGTTCCCTTCCCTGGAACTCATTCGCTTGCTCGCAAACTTGCGATGCTTCCCTCGAACTTCAAGTCACAACTTTTCCTCACTATTCTTCAACAACCTCAAAGGCCCATCCTTCTTGAGCTTTTCCCACAGCTTTGAGTCCTCAGAAACAAAACTCCTTTTCACACACACCTTGCGACAAACCTCCAACCATGTCTAAGTGTTGAAGCTCCTCGACTCTGCTCTCACCTGCAGCAACAGTCCTAATTCCTTCTCTCAGGTTCATAACCCTGAGACTCTTCCTTCGCCTGCACACTCCTTGCACGGCTCCTACAACCCAATTTCACTTCTGGGTGAATGAGAACAATAGTTAAACTACCTGAGCCCCTGTCAATGCACTCCTTGCGGACAATTCAACTGCACTCCTTGTAGGAATTCTCTGGCTCAAATAGAGAAACAATTGAAACTCATTCCTTCTTCCTATCATATTCTAAACTCAACATGAAATCATATACATAGCATATAAAAGAAAATGCATAACAGGAAAGAAAACACTCATGAGCAAACTATTTAACATCAACACACAGAGAAAAAACACAAACCATAGATTTGAATCAATTTCTCTATTAATTCAAGATCTATACATGGATGTTCTTCTACAGCTCTCTACTATTCTCCTGTGCTCTTCCTGCTTCAACTAATCATGAATTATGTTACAATGCACAATGAGGGTGTCTATATCCGTTTTTCCTCCTTCTTCTAAAACTGTCTAATCTATGAATTAAGAATCCTATCTACCAGCATTAACTTCCTTAAATGTCATCTATCTACTTAAGGACGAGATCTATCCACTAAAGGTCCATTACAATACATAAGTGCGCCTCATTAAATTATCACATTAATGTCTACGCAATCGTTTCAAGGTTTTTTTCAAAAAATTGTGCTGGACGCCTTCCATCTGTCTTTCGCTTCCGCACTGGCTCGCCTGATGAGTTGACGATGCTCCTACATCATACTCCCTCGCTTGAAAATTTTCATGGGCTCCTGTCCATGAGCTCTTGCACGGTCTGTCCATGCTTCAAAATATTTGCTTCATTTTCCCATCTAGCATCTTCCACTGGATGGCCCTTCCATTTGACCAGATACTCATTGTATTCTTTCCACCTGGTCTTTTTACCCACTCTCTTGTCCATTTTACATTCCATCTGCAGCTTTTCTGCAATCGGCATCTGCTTTTTCCACTGAACCCCTAGCTGTTCACCTTTTGTTCCTAGTTCCTCATCTTTATATGGATATAAATCTGTGACATTGAATATCAGAGATATTCCGATCCCATCCGGTAACTTGATCTCATAATCATTTTCCCCCAATTTCTTCAAGACATTACATGGCCCGATTTTCTTCATTTTCAATTCATTGTATGTTCCCCTCAGGAACCTCTCTTTCCTCAAATGTGCCAAAACTAATTCACCAACCTCAAACTGAAGTTGTCTCTTCCACTGGTCGGATATGCGCTTATATTCGTGATTTGAATCTAGCAGTCGCTGTTTTACCTGGTCTTGAAGTTCCTTCATCGCCTCTGCGAATTCTTCGACACTTGCGCTCCTAGTCGCAGTCTATTCCGCATCCCTCAATTCAGAAACTCCTCTTGGATGCATGCCATATACAATCTAAAATGGACTTTGTCTTGTGCTCATGTTCACTGAGTCATTATATGCAAACTCTACCTATGGAAATATACTATCCCACTAGTTGTGGTGCTTGGTCACCAAGCTTCTCAGCAAGTCTCCCAGACTTATGTTCACCACTTTGGTTTGTCCATCTTTCTGAGGATGATAAGCAGAACTAAACATCAAGTTAGTCCCCATATTCGTCCATAGTGCCCTCCAGAAATTTCCAACGAACTTTGTATCTCTGTCTGAAACTATACTTCTGGGTAAGCCATGAAGTCGAACGACCTCTTTCAAAAATAGATTCGCGATGTGAGTCACATCACTGGTTTTCTGGCATGGGATAAAATGTGCCATCTTGGAAAATCTATCCACTACCAAAAAGATCGAATCAAATCCTCTTTGTGTCCTTGGAAATCCCAATATGAAATCCATGTTGATTTCATCCCACGACCTCTCAGGTATGGCCAATGGTTGATAGAATCTTGCATTTTGCTTTCTTCCCTTTGAATGCTGGCAAATTCTGCATCTGTCTACAAACCGCTTGACCTCTGACTGCATCCCTTGCCAAAAGTATGACTCGCTCAGCTTTGTGGATGTCTTATCATGACCGAAGTGTCCGACCAATCCTTCGTTGTGTTTCTCCTTTAACAGATTCTCCCTCATGGAGCAATTTGGAATACATACTTGATTTCCCTTAAACAACAACCCTTCCTGGATCACGTACTCTATCCACTGGCTTCTATCTCTGAGAACTGGGTTCTCAGCTGCTTCATATGCTTCCTTCAAATCCTGATCATCTGCATACATGTCCCTGAGATCATCAAAGCCTAACATCCTGAGTTTGAACTCCTGCATCAACAAACATTTCCTGCTCAAAGCATCAACCACTTTGTTAGTAGTACCCGAAATATGTTTTATCACAAAAGTGAAATTCTGCATGTATTTAACCCACTTAACATGCCTCTGATTGAACCTTCCCTGTTGAGTCACAAATTGTAATGCATGGTTATCACTGTATAAAACAAATTCCTTTGGAATCAAATAGTGCCTCCATTTTTTCAATGCCTGTATGATAGCATAGAATTCCTTATCATACGTGGAGTACTTTTCTTTTGCCTCATTCAACTTCTCGATGAAATATGCAATCGGTCTGTCCTCCTGACTCAAGAATGCTCCTATGGAAAACCCACTTACATCACATTTTACTTGAAACATCTTCTGGAAATCTGGAAACACCAGAATTGGTTGTTCCATAATCTTCCTCTTCAACAGATTGAAGCTTTTCTCCACCTCCTCAGTCCAGTGAAAATATTTATGTCTTTTCTTCACTGTATTCATCATCGCTGTGCTAATCCCAATGAAATTTCTAATGAACTTCTGGTAGAAACTAGCCAGTCCATGAAAACTCCTCACCTCAAAAATATTTCTCGGTGATGGCCAATTCTTGATCACTTCTACCTTATCTGGATCCATTCTCAACTCATTCACCGAAATAACAAAACCCAAGTAAATGAGCTTTGTCTTCATAAATAAGGATTTCTTCATGTTTATCAACAGCTTCTCCTACTGTATCTTCTTCATCACAATGGCCAAATGCTTCAGATGTTCAGCCCCCGTTTTACTGAAAATCAGTATATCATCCAGATATACGATGACAAATTTTCTGATGAAATCCTTCAGAACTTCATTCATCAACCTCATAAAGGTACTTGGTGCATTCGTCATGCCAAACATCATGACAAGCCATTCATACAGTCCTTCATTGGTTTTGAAGGCCGTCTTCCACTCATCGCCTTCCCTCATGCGAATCTGGTGATATCTGCTTTTCAGATCAACCTTTGAAAAGTATTTTTCTCTGCTCAAGCAATCCATTAAATCATCCATCTGCGCTAATGGAAACCTGTACCTGATGTTTATCTTGTTGATGGATCTTGATTCGGTACACATTCTCCAACCTCCATCCTTTTTTAGACTGATTACCATTGGTACGACACACGAGCTCAAACTTTCCTTAACCAACCCTTTGTCTAGCAGCTCCTAGACTTGCTTCTTGACCTCTTCATTTTCTTGCGGCATCAACCTGTACGCGGCTTTATTCAGAAAAATAGCTCCTAGTATGAGGTCTATATGATGACTCACACTCCTCATTGGTGGCAGCAAACGTGGTAATTTGTCCACCACGATGTCAGCGAACTCTTCCAGTAGTTCCTGAATTTCTCCTGGCAAATCGTCTACTCTCATGCTAGTCAAAATGATCCTTGGTTTCCTGACAACAAAGAATTGTGGATCTTCTTTCTTCTTCACCTCCATAAGAAGCTCCTTCCCACTCATGAGAAGTATTTTGTTTCTTACTTCTGGATTCACCTCCTTTTCCTTTATCGGAAGCAACATGTGTGTCCTCCCATTCTTCTCCAGGGTGTATGTGTTCATTCTTCTGTCATGAATCACATTTATGTCATATTGCCATGGTCTACCTAGAAATAGATGACAAACATCCATAGGAATGACATCACATAGAATATTATCATTATATCCTCCTATCTTGAATTCAACCAAGCATTGTTTAGTAACAATTGCCTGGTGTCCTTTTTGTAGCCATGAAACTTTGTATGGGCTTCGATGATCAGTTGTCTCGAGCTCTAGCTTCTCTACCATCTTAGTTGAAACAAGATTATCAGTGCTACCGCTATCCACAATAACCTTGCATACCCTGTCCTTGGTTTTGCAAGAAGTTCTAAAGAGTCTGGTTCTTTGAGCTGAGTCCTCCACCTCCTTCTTAGGTGTCAAAAGGAATTTTTGCATCATCAACGATCTTCCACCTTCTGCATCTTCTTCCTCAACATCTCGCCTTTGTGCCTTGGCAATGTGAGATTCTCCAATGTCCTTCTTTTTCTCTGGACACTCATAACACTTGTGCCCATTATTTCCACATGTGAAACATGTGATTACTCCTCCTCTTCCTCTTCCTTTACCTATGGTACGAGGAAACATGTTATTATCAGCATAATCTCCTCTCTGTTCATTATGCTATCCTCGTTGTTCAACATATGGCCCTCTCTATGAGGTTCCACCTCTTTCAACTTTACCCTGAGGTTTCTTCCATTCCTCTTTGGGTTTTTGGGTTCTTTCCTGGGCAACTGACTTGCCTCTGGGCTGACTCCTACCTCGGCCTCTCTGACTTTTCTTATGGCTCATATTTTCTTCTTCTTTCAGAGCCATTTGATAGGCATCCTCCATCGTTCGAATGGTTACAATGCTCATCTCGTCCTGGATGTCATATCTCAGGCCATTCATATATATGGCAACTTTCTCATCATCGTTCTCCCGATGAACTACCCTGATGTTCAGTCGATAGAATTCCTCTATGTATTCTTTCACTGTCATCAGATTCTATCTCAGGTTCTGCATCCTCCTGAATAGAGTGATTTGATAATCTCTAGGGATGAACTTTTCCTTCATCTTTGCAATCATTTGATCCGAAATTTTAATTTTCTGCTTGCCCTTGCAGCGTCTATCATCTTGTAGCTTGTCCCACCATAATGTTGTGTGTCCCTTCAAACTCATGACAACATGCCTAACTTTTTTATCCTCTTCAACATCTTCATAATCGAAGTACGTGTCAAGGGCTTTGATCCAGTCTAGAAGCTCTTTCGCATCCAGATTCCCCTCATAAAATGGAATGTCCATATTCTCTTTTGCACCCATCCGTGCAATAGCTTTGATTAGACATTCATTGGCTGCATCCTTGTCTGCAAATTCTTCCTGATGTTCAACTTCAGCTTCACCCTCCAAATAACTAAGATCCCCCGCACTAGTTGTGCATCTTTGCATTGTCTCCATATCTTCGAGTCTAGCTCGGAGATCACATTCCTCTCTTTCCATTTCTGGATTCTGCGCTTGCCTACCCCTTTTCCTCGGGTTTTCTCTTTCCTCTTGATTAGGTGACTGTATATCCCATCTCCTTGGTGGCATGGCGAATTTCCTTCTTCTCTGCTACAGAAAGCAAAGAAACTTTATTGCTGTGATACCACTCTGACGTAGTCGCGCTCCTTAGTGCATGCTCGCTCATAGGATCTTCTTCTGTACTCGGCCCGAAGAACTGAAAGATCTTCTAATTCCCTATTGGGAATTTTCCACACCCACAGTAGTTCTCCAATAGATCTCCCTTGACGATCGGGAAATCGGACTTCACGATTTAGTGAGTCCCATGGTCACATGATTTGTGCCTCACGATTCTCTGAAACCCGATGTGAGTCCACGATGACTTTTTTTCTTTCCTATTTGGATTTTCTCTATCGCGATGTGTCCCCTCGTGATCTCAGACACTTTGTTTTACCGACTCCCAACTCCCGATATGTCATTTTTCCCGACACCCGCGCGAGATTATCTTTTGACGTCACGTCACCTCTATCGGGAATTCAGGACTCACGATTCCAAGCTACAAGAGTATCCTGTCTCTGAAATCTTCGATGCTCTGAGCCCTGACTTCTTTGGATCTTCTAACACATGTCCCAAATGATGGATGGTTCTAGGTCTATCAGGATATCGTGGATCACAATGTCACAATTCCTATTGCAGAAATTTGGAGGTTCGATCTACGAAACCCCGATACATGATATACGTGTAGATCCAACGGTCCTAGCTGCCTTGGATCAAAACTCTATCCATCCTGATATTAAACCTTTAGGGGTACACCTCTGTATCTCCCCTGCACATCCACAAGATCTGACGACTTATGACGATTCGTGGATTCTCCTAAGAGAATACTGATCGTCCGTTCCTTCCAGGTGAATTCTACAAAGGACCAAGTGTTCCCTTCCCTGGAACTCATTCGCCTGCTCGCAAACTTGTGACGCTTCCCTCGAACTTCAAGTCACAACTTTTCCTCACTATTCTTCAGCAACCTCAAAGGCCAATCCTTCTTGATCTTTTCCCACAGCTTTGAGTCTTCAGAAAGAAAACTCCTTTGCACGCACACCTTATGGCAAACCTCCAACCACGTCTAAGTGTTGAAGCTCCTCGACTCTGCTCTTTCCTACAGCAACAGTCCTAATTCCTTTTCTCAGGTTTGTAAAACTGAGACTCTTCCTTGGCCTACGCACTCCTTGCATGGCTCCTACAACCCAATTTCACTTTTGAGTGAACGAGAACAATAGTTAAACTACCTGAGCCCCTGTCAACGCACTCCTTGTGGACAATTCAACTGCACTCGCAGGAATTCTCTGGCTCAAATAGAGAAACAATTCAAACTCATTCCCTATTCCTCTCAGATTCCAAACTCAACATGAAATCATATACACAGCATATAAAAGCAAATGCATAACAGGAAATCAAACACTCATGAGCACACCATTTAACATCAACACACAAAGAAAAAACACAAACCATAGATTTGAATCAATTTCTCTATTAATTCAAGATCTATACATGGATGTTCTTCTAAAACTCTCTGTTATTCTCCTGTGCTCTTCCTGCTTCAACTAATCATGAATTATGTTACAATGCACAATGAGGGTGTCTATATCTGTTTTCCCTCCTTCTTCTAAAACTGTCTAATCTATGAATTAAGAATCCTATCTACCAGCATTAACTTCCTTAGTTGTCGTCTATATACTTAAGGATGAGAGCTATCCACTCAAGGTCCATTACAATACATAAGTGCACCTCATTAAATTATCACATTAATGTCTGCGCAACAGTTTCAAGGTGTTTTTCAAAAATTTGTGCTGCACGCCTTCCAGCTGTCTTCCAGTTTCACGCTGGCTCGCCTGATGAGTTGATGATGCTCCTGCATCACCTAGTCAGTCTCATTAACAACAATGTCATTTTCCCTACAAGTTAATGCTATAGTGCCATCATCGGTAGGTGATGTGCAACAACTCCCCACCAAAACCACCTATCACATCCCACTCTCATTATCAACAAAGTCCTTTTCTGTGCCACCCCAACCTTGTAGTCAAATAAACAACAAGAAAAGTGCACACACTCCCTACCCACCATTCAGTCTAATTGTATCCAAGTTTGGTACAAAACATCCAACACCTTCCACCTATCACTGCAACATCATCTCATGCAGGTAAACCCATTTAAGGGTTGAATCACCATGATCCTCCCTACATGTGTGACCTCTTGAAACTTGATCTCCACGATCTCCCAATCTTTCCCATTGTCCCCTCATGTATGTAGAAGTCAATTCAAGTACTTCACAACAGCATTAATGGACATAATGGGATTAACTTAAATCATCTCAAAATGTGAAACTATAAAGGGAGAAGAATTTGGTGTAAGATATCGGTATGCATGAAGCTCCTATATTGTACACTATTTGGATGGGGTAGAGTCTAGTATTGTTGTGTT
>ML788795.1:275974-312664 GCA_009831015.1 Picea engelmannii
ACTAGTAAGGATCTTCCCAGCACAAAGGTTAGCGAATAACATGGCATTTCATATTTATATATCAATTGGATGTACTGCCTTAACATAAGTTTGTTCCTCTACTACTTTGAACTTTGAAGTTGATGGCTCCAATAGTTACTTATGATGTTGTATTCTTTCTATTTTGGATGTTAAACCCCTTCGGACCTGAGCGGATTCAAAACCCCTCACAAAATATCATCAATACAACCAAAAATCCTTCAGCTAGCTCAAATTGTTACTTATGATGCAGTATTTGTACTTTTTTGGTCGTTAAATCCCTTTTGACCTGAGAGGGTTTGTAACTCTTCACAAGAGATCACCAAATACAACCAAGAGACCTTTGGCTATGAAGTCGTGACTACGAAGTATCTAGATCATTCAAAGTCACTTGGGACTTGCACCAGGCCTCATCTGCAAAGAAGAGTGCATTAGCACAGGGGCCCACCTTAACAACACAACCGCATTATTATGAGAACCAGTGTTGCTTCATTAGCACAACCCACACCTTGAAATGCTTTCTTAAAAACATTATTGTTGGGAGTGTGCCCTCCAGGTTTTGAACATGGGTCATCATCACTGCAAGCATTCTAGCTTGCTACTAGACCATGGCCTGACTGATGTCGCAGTATTTGTACTATACTAAAGTTTGTGCATTGGCATAATTTATTGGTGGACAATTAGCATTTCTTAAGAAGTCTTAGATTTGCTTTACTTAAATTCACTCTCATTAGATCGCTCTTTATATGAGCATGGAAACTCTATCCTCTGGAATTTGTTTGCGTTATATTTTATTATGGTAGGTTTTATGTTCGCAATTCTAACTGAAAATTCTATGCACTGCTATTTGGTTGGTTTGTTCCTGTTTATTTGTCTTGCAAACATTTCTGTTAGCTCCTGAATTTCTTGTCTAGATTCTGCTAGAAGATCAAATTGAATTGCAAATTCAGGTGCTGATGGACTGCATTATTTGATATTTAAATTTTTACACTAATATTATCATCAGTTGTATTATGTTGGTTTGATTGATTTGTATACATAATCAAAATCTGTCAAAATCAACACTTTTAGGTGATTCAATGATATTTTTGGTAGCACACTGGAGCTTTTACAGACATGAAATGAATGACTTAATTTACCCATGATTTTACTGTTGCTTCTAGATATGTTGCCCCAGAGTATGCAAATACAATGTTGTTGAATGAAAGAAGTGACGTGTATAGTTTTGGGATCCTCCTCCTAGAGGCTATCACTGGACGAGAACCAGTTGACTATGGTAGATTTGCAGGAGAGGTACGTCTATATTACATTATAACTGTATACATTTTCTAGGTATAACCAAGAGGCTAAAAATTGAGATACACTCATAAAATTCACATTGGAATAATTACACGGGCTCATGCTGCAGGTGAACCTTGTTGATTGGTTAAAGATGATGGTAGGGAATAGATGCTCTGAAGAATTTCTAGATCCAAATATGGAAGTAAAACCATCTACACAAGCTCTCAAGAAGGCACTTTTGCTGGCACTAAGATGTGTTGATCCGGATGCAGAAAACAGGCCAAAGATTGGCCAGGTTGTGCACATGCATGAAGCAGATGAATTTCCATTGCACGAGGTAGTTTGTCCCACTCCTCCCCCAATGCCATTATATCTATTTACTCGACAATTCATTGGTTTACAATAAATTCCTATAGGCTTGTATTATATTACGATAAAATATACCTCAATGTTAAATTCATTTAATTATAGAATCGAAGAAACAGAGCATACCGGGCCAGACACATGGAAGTTGGGACTCAAGATAGAACAACTTACCAATTTCCAAAAGGAAGCCCTGCTTCCAGAGCTGGAGGGTCAAAAGCACAACAATGATGTGTGGATGAGACAGATGATTAACGTCCAAACAAAAATGTTCAGAAGATATAAATGATTTCAGGCATGGTATCGTGCTTGGTTTCCATGATTTTATCTTTTCAATCGAATTCTATTAAAATCTTTAGAAATCTTCAAGAAGCAAGACCATTGATAGCTATTAGCTAATGTTCCTTGTATTCTTATACCTATCACATGAGAACTAGCCACTAGTTAGCTTATAGAATACTATAAGGTACAATGATCTTTCTATCCAAATTTGATGGTTTATTGGTCTAAAGAAAGCCCACAAGAAAGCATATGGTCAGTTATTCCAAATGCTGGGACCAAACAAATATTTTTGTGACATAAAGGGAAAAAGATGGGCAAGCCTTCAAGATTTTTATGATTTAGGTAAAAAKTCAGTGGGACTGGCAGATTAAGTAGGCCTTTGTGCTTACAGTTATTGGTTTAGCTGAGCATGTTATCATGAAGTGATGGATTTTTTATGTTTGTCTTTGATGTGTTTTRGATTGCTTGAGCCATTTCCCAATGRCAGTGTAAAAAAGGTTTTTTCAAGGTTTATTCTTCACTTTGTTAACTTATAGGATATYATAGTATAGATACATCTTTGTTGATATTATCTCTGACAAGTTCTTAGTCACGGAGCACATATGTTATACAGCTATAGCTTTGAACCTCTATGTTCATGAAGATGGTACACAGGTTTTGGTCATGTTGTATTTTGTGTACCTCTGGAGACCAAGTGTACAACAATGCAGTTGGTCTAGTTTCAAACATGACATTATAATAATTATTTTTATTTTTCTTTTGCTACTCTAGTGGCCATAACTTGTATCTTTTCTTCACAGTAGTTAAGAATATTCTTGGCATGCTTTTAGATTTTTTTCCTGA
Source organism: Picea engelmannii (assembly GCA_009831015.1). Classification (NCBI taxonomy): domain Eukaryota; kingdom Viridiplantae; phylum Streptophyta; class Pinopsida; order Pinales; family Pinaceae; genus Picea; species Picea engelmannii. The sequence goes on from ML788795.1 coordinate 278,762, forward strand.
AGGATTTCTTTGTCTCTTCTACTGGGCTTTGATGTTTTCCATGTATTTTTGTTGTTCATCATAGAAAAGAAGGTTTGGCAACTTTTATTTTCCATCCACCAAAATTTTTATATAAACAATAACTTACTTATATGTATGCATGGAATTAAATAGCAGTCTTACTATGTCTTTCTCAAATGGTTGTTTTCATAGTCCTTCATCTCAACAAACTAACCTTTTTGACAAAGTGAAATTAGTAGTTTGTAGTACAGATACTTAAAGTCCTTTTTAGCTACATTCCCTCTAAGTACAATCTATAAGAACTATAATCTTCCCAAGATATCACGAGGGTTTGATTGTGTCTTTTCTTCCTTCCAAACGCAAAGGTAAAAATTTGAGACTTGTGTTATTTAGGTCTTAAATATGCTTTTTGATCTTTCTTGATTTCTTTGTTCATAGAATGAAAACAAAATTTAGTTTATGTCAGTAACTTGTCCATTCATGCTGATTTCAGTATCTTTGGCATGCTTGAAGGCTTGAACTAAAGTTTGTTCAACAAGTCAACAACTTCCTAAAAATAGTATTGTACAAACATCAACTGCCATATTTACTATTTATTTATTGTGTAGTTTGGTTTAGACTTTGAACCCTGTGCTCCACACTTTTGGACATTCATGTTAATATCTTGCATATTTCTTTGGTCACCTCTGAGGCTCAATTAAGGAGCTCTTAATCATGGACGAAGCTCAAAATTTCTGTAACTCAAAGGTTGGCATTTTAGTTAAACAAATTTAGCTTATATCGATAACTTGCCCATTCATGATGATTTGAGTATCTATGGCATGCTTTAAGGCTTGAACTAAAGTTTGTTCAACAATTCAACATGTTCATAAAATAAGCATCGTACAAATATCAACTGCTATATTACTATTTATTTACTGTGTAGTTTGGTTTGGACTTTTAACCTTCTGCTTCACAATTTTGGAGGTTCATGTTAATATCTTACATATTTCTTTGGTGACCTCTGAGGCTCAAAATTAAGGATCTCTTAATCATGGATGAAGCTCAAAGGTTGGCATTTTAGTTAAGTTTTATATATCCTTGGCACTGTAGATGATATAAAATCTTTTCTTCATCTGAAGAAAGTGGTTCATGTACTCCATGAATGTTATGTCAAACCCCTTGGCATACACAAAAGAAAGGCCTATACAGAGCATATAGTGCTTGGCATTGGAACATGGTTTGGTCTAGTTTCATCATTACTCCTGTTCTTAAACATTAAGAATTCTTAACCTCAAGGAGAGACTTTGGAAGTGCTTTTCGGGGAAACTGATGTTCTCTTGATATGTGATAACTTGTCTATGTTCGACATTGAAATGCCATAATGGTTATGATATTATTAGTTGGTAGTTTTGATTAATTTTGTATGGTTCTTCTATGGACATCGTTTAGAGAAGAGGAGATGAACATGTAGTTAGACACAAGTTCATTTTTAAAGTGATTTTCCATGCACAAATTTTGCATACCAAATATTTTAGGTCTTCATGCTTGTGGAGATGATACCAAGAGTAATCTCATTAGGATAGAAGATGTGACAACATGTTTCATTGGGTAAAAGTTTGAAGGATCTGTTAGATGTGTATGAACTTAATGTTATTTCATTCACCATATTGGGTCTTTTTATCTCTTAGACACTCTCGAAACAAAAAACCCAACCTTTAGTGCAAGGGAAAGCCTAAGGAAAATATTAAGTGGGTCACTAGCTGACACCTATATGACTTACTCCTCCTTTGGGCTTTGAATGACTATTAGGTCTTGATATTGATATTGTATTTTTTTTTAAATACCTACACAAAGGTGGCAATTGAGACATATTTCACTCTTTTCTCGTCGCTATTGCCACGTCCAAGACGTCTCTCTTTCCACCTCCAAGATTGTCGCTCCCATAGCAACCACGTCGGAGCTAGTAACTCTAGGCCATTGTTGTTGCCACCTGATGGACATCATTATTTCCATGTCCAAGAGTGTTTCTCCCATAGCAACCACGTCCGAGCTAATACCTCGTCCCGTCAGTCTTTCCACCTTTAGAATGTCTCTCTTGCCACCTTTAAAACGTCTCTCTTGCCACCTTATAAACGTTTCTTTTGCCACCTTTGAAACGTCTCTCTTGCCACGTCTGAAACATCTCACTTGCCACGTTTGAAACAACGGTCTTGCCACGTTTGAAATGTCTCACTTTCCACATTTGAAATGTCGATCTTTCCACGTTTGAAATGTTGGTCTTGTCACGTTTGAAACGTCTCAGTTGCCACATTTTACACATCAGTATTGCCATGTTTGAAACGTCCCTAGGTGTCGGTCTTAGGATGTCAATATGGGGCTGGACAATCCAATTTATGATGACACGTGGCGTCATATAACGTCACAATACTGACGAAAACTAGTTCGTCAGAAAAATGATGTCCTGTGAAATGACGTTTGAGTGGGTCCGAGGTTTGTCAGTCTTCTGACAATAGAAAGTGGCAATTTTGTCGAATGCCCTATCAGAATTTGACCCAAATGCACTAGTGATTTAGAGTATGTGTGATGGAATAAGTATTCAATCAATGTATAAAATCAAACATACGGGGTGAACAAGCTTCAAAAAGAACAAGGGTTAAGACAAGGTTTATGAGGAAAACCAAAACTAATTTTTTTTTATTCATCCCCAGTGGAGTCACCAATTTCTGTTGAAGGAAAATCTCCCTGCGGACAGGTAGATCTCCTCTTGAGAGATAGACTCTTAAATATTGAGACAGAAGATGCTTATCATGGACACTGAATTCCTTTTATATCTAGATAAACTAATTTATGAGGAGGAAGGAGAAAAGAAATACCTTTTACCGGTGTTTGTCCCTGCACGGTCCAAGTTGAGCTCCAATATTGAACTCTTCGATAAGCCCTGTAGACAAACACAGATACAACCAACTTCCTACTCTACTGAGATTAGTTTGAAATAGATCTATATATTAGAGACAACTTCATGTGAGATTAAGCACAAACTAGAAAGAAATAGGCCAAGCATATTATATTGATGAGAACAAAATGAAGGAAACTTACAACTATAGATGTGAGTGTAGCAGCTTCATCAAATCCTCCTTGTCTAACCCTTCCTCAAAATACCCACAATTAGAATGAAAATAACTTCACTGATTATTCTCGTCCACTTCACTGTGAGTTTCCTATGAGATCATAGGTTTCATGCTTGTAATCATTTCCCCTTTTCACCATGAGAGGGCCTGCTTATATATGTTTAGAGAGGCCCAACAACTTGAGATATCTTTGGGGTAAGTTGAGGATTTTCCTCCTTCAGTTAGGGATATTCCCTGAGATCATGGCTTGACAAAGGATTCCAATCCCACTTCCTTCAGAGATTGAAGAGATCTTTTCCTCATTCTTCTCAACAAACCAATTTTCACCGAGAATAGGTAGCACTCTCCCAAAAGGGGAATCACAATGCTATAACACTCCCTAACAATGCATAGGGGGGTGCCAGTACTCCTAATAGTAGCAATGCTCCTCAAAAAGGGTAGACAGAGCATTATAACACTCCCTAAGAGTGTATAGTGAAGCACCAACACTCCTAACAATGGTATAAGGGAGCGTTCTCCTCAGAAACTCAATTTTTAGTGGTTCTTTAAAATGGAAAGAGGTTCATAACCCTGTTAACCCATTCCTCTTCTTCCAAATCAAATGTTTGAGGTGTTTCAAGTGTCCTTCCAATGTCATTATAAGCACGACATAGGAATTATGGAAGTATTCTTTTTCTAACATTTTCGACACTTGCGACCAAAATGCGACACTTGCGACACTTGTAATGACGACACTTGTGACACTATCGAAGTGAGTAATTTTGATGTGTAACACCCTTGAAGGAAACCCTATTTTATGAGGGAAATGTATTGTAGCCATGGATGATGGAGAATATTGTATTATGAGATAGGAGACTGTGAGAGAAAGAAGAGGAAGTTACAACAGGTTTGCTATAGTTTGTATCCCTTCATATGATGGATAATAATAAAGGAAGGACCTGGCAATTTTTCTATTGGACGTAGCCCACACTGGGTGAACCATGTAAATCTGTGTCTCTATTGTATTGTGTATATTCTGTGTTTTGTTTCCTCATTTGTTTTATTTTATTGCTCCACGGTCTTGTTTTTCTAACAACAATCACCGTCATGACACTCTTTCCTTCAAACTTCGGTAAGCCTATGATGAAATCCATGGAAACCTCCTCCCAACAATGACTTGGGATGGATAATGGTTGTAAAATACCTGGGCTCTTAATTGTTTCCACCTTATTTTGTTGGCAGACCAAACATTTTTCTATAAACCTTTGAACATCAGTTTCAAGGCCATCCCAAAAAAATTCCTTCTTGACCCTATCGTAGGTTTTCAAAAATTTGGAGTGCCCTCCTACCAGAGAGGTGTGCAATTCCAATAGTACCTTTTATTTGAGTTGGGAGTTATTATGTAAATATAAGTGATATTTGTACCATAGTGAATCATTTTTCCATGTAAATGTATCTGATGCACTAGAATCCTGCTACAACCTTTGAATGAGAGTCCTCACATTTTTGTCATTCTTCCATTCATCCCTCACTTCTATTATCCAATCGGGTTGGATGATCAAGATAGCACAGATAAAGGCCTCAACATCTTCATCCTTTATTGAGAGTTCATCTGACACAACATTTTCATTCCATTTTTTATAGATGATTTCAAAATCATAACCTAATATCCTGGTCACCTATTTTTGTTGTTGTTCTAAAGATAGTCTTTTCTCCAAGAAGTATTTAAGGCTATCATGATCTGTTTTGACCTTGAAGTGCCTACCTATTAGGTAAGGGTGACATTTATTCAATGCATGTAGTATTGCCATCATTTCCTTCTCATAAATGGGTTTGTGTAATTCCTTTCCCTTGAGTGGCTGACTTTCAAAAGCCAGGGGTCTTCCTTCTTGCATTAGGATAACACAAATTCCATTTTCTAAGGCATCACATCCACAATAAAGGTTTTTGTGAATTCTAGTGTGGTCAAGACAACAGATTTACACATCACCTATTTAACCTGTTCAAAAGATTTAGTTATCTCTAGAGTCCATGAAAATTCATCCTTCTTAGTTAGTGTTGTTAAAGGTGTTGTTATTCTCCCATAGTTCCGAACAAACTTGCGGTAGTAACCTATCCAACCCAAAAATCCTCTAAGATTCTTCAATGTTTTGGGAATCGTCCAATCCATCATGGCCTTAATCTTGTTAGGGTCTACCTTGAAACCTTCATGAGATACGATATGACCCAACTAATATACCTCCACCCCAAATAAACATTTGGATGGTTTGGCATATAGTTTTTTCTCCTTTAGTAGTTGCATCACATTGTCAACATGTCACACATGATCCTCCCAAGACATTCTATAGATTAGTGTATCATCAAAAATACTAACAGAAATTTTCGAAGGAAGGGCTTGAAAATGGAATTCATCAACGCTTGGAATGTGGAAGGTGAATTTTTAAGGCCAAAAGGCATGACCAAAAATTCATAATGTCCTTCATGAGTTCAGAATGTTTTTTTTGGGATATCTTCTTCCTTCATTGTAATCTGATGATACCCTAAACGAAGATCCAAATTTGTGAAATATATTGCTCCATGTAGTTCATCTAACAATTCATCAATGACAAGAATGGGAAACTTATGTTTAATAGTGATCTTGTTGATCTCTCTATAATATTGACACATATGCCATGAGCCATATTTCATGAATACCATTACCATCGGTGAAGAGTAAGAACTTTGGCTAGGTATAATAATGCTAGCCTCTAACATTTCTTCAACAATATGCTCAATTTCACTCCTCTGGGCATAAGAGTATCTATACAGCCTGATGTTAGGAGGAAAACTCCTAGGAATTAGGCTAATATCATGATCATGATTTCGAGTGGGTGGAAGACCTTTGGGAATATCTTCAAATGCTTTGGAATGCTTATCAATGATCCCTTGGAGATCTAGGGGAATAGATGGCTTAGATGTTTGAACATACAGTGAGCATAGTTGTGAAATAACACCTTGATGCCTCATTTTCAATAATGTTTTCATTCCATTAAGTCTTATCACCTTACTAAGTTTCCTTGTGATACCTCTTAACTCAATTTATTTTCCTTCCAATGAAAATTTCATGAAAATTTCTTGAAAATTAAAATCCATTATTCCTAATGATTGTAATCATTGGATTCCTAGTACAACATAAACACCACCCATGGGTATAGAAATCATTGGACTATTCATTACATATTCCCCCAATGTAATATTGATCCTACTGCGTTTTCCTAAGCAATTGATAATTCCTCCATATGCAATCATGACTTGAAACTCTGGTGCTGGATATACAAAACAATTGAGAGCTTTGGCTAATTTATAGTGAATGAAATTATGAGTACTACCAGAATCAATTAGGACTATTACCTTTTTATTTTTGATATATCCTTCGATCTTGAGGTTTTGAAGCATGTTAATTCTAGCTAATGCATTACACGATATCGTGGGAGTCAACTCTTCAGAAGAAATCTCTTCTACGTTTTCATCTTCAGATGGTTCTTGTTATTGTTCTTGTTCTTATTCCTCTTCACAATATATGTAGAATAATTTCTTCTCACCACACTTATGTCCCTTACTGTACTTGTTTTCACAATTACATAATAAACCTTTTGCTTTTATTTCCTCCAATTGTTGAGGTTTCAACCTTGTAGGTTGAGGTGTTTTAGAAGAAGGAGCATTATTGTCTCGATATATGTTAGGATTGGTCCTTCTAGTAGCCATAGCCATATTTTTACGTTCAACATTTCTTGCAACCCTAAATGCATTCTCCAATGATTTGGGTTCCCAAAGTCGAACCTCATGTTGAATTTTATCCTTTAAAGTTCCTATGAATACATCAATCAAGTGCTAATATGGAATATATGTTACCTTTATATTCAATCTTTGGAAGTTCTCAATGTGCTCTGTAACTGAACCCATTTGCTTGAGATTTATCAATTGGCTAAAGAAGGTGTTTCTCCTTGTATCCTCATAGTGTGTTATCATTTAGTCAGTGAAAATTGTCCAAGTGACGAGTGATTTGCGAGAACAAAACCATCGATACCATACAAATTGATTGGGTTCTAAATATAAAGAAGAAATTCATACCTTTTGTGTATGTGGCACATTATGTAGATCAAATAATTTCTCCATATGGAGTATCCATGTGATTGGGTCCTTTCCATCAAACTTCCTCATACAGATCTTAGGAACGTGGTTGGTCTTCAACCAAAAGTTGGAGTTTCTTCATTCTTGATTCATCTTCCTTGTGTCCTCATCATGAATTTCATGGGATACATTTTCACTTTTAGGTGTCCTCTCTATTAGGAAATTTTTCAATCCTTCCATGATCTCCCTTTTTAAACCATCCATCTTAGTATCCATTATTTCCTCCAATTTGTCTTCATTTGAATCCATCATCCCTTGTAGTTCATATTTTGTCATTGTATTCTTTTGTAATTCATTTATGTCCCTACGCATTTCTTCACCTTCATCAAGAGTCCAAGTAGGACTGTCTGGAGGCTTATTTCGTGTATAAGTTTCCCTTTTTGGTGGCATGTTGGCAAGATATCACTTCTAAACCTTGATTTTGAGTTGGTTCTGCTAGACAATATTTCTTCTGCTGTATCTCCTAAGTTTCGACCTTTATGGGTATGAAATTTTTTTTTTTTGTAGTTCTCTAATATTTCTTCTATGCAATGCCACATGTCTGATAAAAATTGGATGTTCCAAGTGGAATTTATGATAACTTCCCCAAATCTTTCTGATTTTTGTCCTTTCCGGGAGATCTCACTTTTATAGCATGCCCCGCAAAAAATAATTGATATAAAATTATGAAAATTGTACCCAAAATACTAGGAACTGTCCACTATCGAATGCAACTAGTCTCACTCAATTTGGATACTCTAGGAAGAAGTTAAGATTGTTTTCCCAGAACAACTGCTTGAGACTAGTCAATAGGACTAGTCAGAAACCCTATCTTCCATAAGGTGTATCTACAAATTTAAGATGACCCATAAGCGTAATTTTTTATCACATCTACCTTAATAATTTTTGTGAATAATCTCTGGATTTTAGGGTTTGAAACATTATAGAAATTTTTTTATAGAGAAAATTCTACGATGACTCAATTCAGGATGATTCCATGAGCCTATCTTACACAATATGTATCTCCAAAAGTACAAGGCCTAAGAAGCTTAAATTTTAACCCAAAGTACCTTGATCTGTCTACTAAAACATCCTAGAAAAAAACTTAAAGTGAAAATTTCAAGGTGTGTTAGATGTAGCTGTGAAACCCCAAGACCTTGAGCTCTAATACCATATCTTAAGAACCAGATATCAATATAGCATAGAAAAACCCCATAATAAGTACTCAATGCCTTGAAAAAGAGAGAATTTCAGATAATAAGCCTCTTTGAGGGGGAAACCTCCTTATACACCACATAAATTTCCAAGTACAAAATGATTGCAAATGAAAATGTATCCTTTCTATATATAGGAGACTAGGAGGTACAATTACAACCAATGGACCCAATCCGACATAAATAAAATAACATTACTAATGTAATATTCCCTAATTCAGAGGTATTATTGTTACAACCCTAATTTTCACCAGACATGCTTACCTGGCATCAGGCCATCTCAGATTCCTTCTTTGTCAAAGCATTGTTGAACAAATCTTCTTAAAAAACCTCTTTTATAAAGGCTCACGTGCCCTGCTCCAATACTGCATGCGTGTACATGCTAGTTGACCCAAAACAGCCTGTGTGTACCTACAAAATCATGAAAAAAGGAAAGTTGCTGACGGAACACACAACTTTGGGTGAGTTAACTAAATCTTTCGCCCATGCATGGCCAAGGGTTTGACCAAATACCTAGCTTATTCTAGCCTATAAAATAAGGGTTAGGGGTCCCATTTGGAAGAGGAGAATCATAGTAAAGACACTATACCCGATCGTGCATTCCCTTTGTCCCAACCCTTTAGCCATCCTTGTGCAAAGAGAAAGATAGAGAAAAGAAGTTGGAGGGAAGTTGAAGAGGATCCCTGGACCAAGTTTGTGGAGCAGTGGTTGGCTTCATCATTGTAAGTTGATTTGTTGAAGTTAATAATAAAGAAGTACTTTTCCTGTCCCACCATATGAGGTTTTCATGGTTGATTGCATACTTGTTTATTGAATCTCTAACCCATTAATCTATATATCAAATGCATCTGGATTTTTTTATTTGTCTTGTGTGAATGCAGGTCAGCCTTGGGAGGAGAGTTATAGTCAAAGAGTGATCGGGCATGAGGAAGGATCGATATCAAATGCCTGAAATAAGGTATGCTCACTTGATCTTCTTAACTATGTATTTGCTTAAGAATAATGGGGATTAGGTCTGGGACGATGGTAGAAAGTAGAAATATTTAGGTCTTTTCTGCATGCATAATTAAACCCTAAGTGCTAGTCCATAGAGGGATTTCCCACTCACAACAGAATTTGGTGACCATACTGGGTATTATCTACGGTTTCTGGGAATGTTTTATCTGGGGTATTTTTAAGAACTGGTTTCATTTCCTGATTTTAAATTTTCTGCAAAAGTCTGAGCTAATAGAGATTTTGGTCTTCCATACCAGTTATCTTTGTTTCTTTGCTTGACTGTATTTTTTTTTTCGAGACCCACAGAGATACATGCAGCCTGTATAAGGTCTGCATGCGTGCACTCGTGCCCTACATTCTCATAGCCCACGTGTACATGGTAGCTGAGGAAGTGTCAGTCACGTGTATGATTCCAGGAAATTTCTTTTAGAGAGGCAGTCATCTTCTTCCCTATTAGAATAATCCTTCTTAGGGGTTTTCTAGAACTCTTTCTAGTCTTTGTTGTTTGCATTCTATAGCTTAGTTTTTACCTCAGATTGGTTTGTTCCATGAAATTTTTTTTCAATTGTTTTCTTTTCTGTCAAACTAAGTTTTTGAGTCTTCAAGAGATTCTGGTTCTCAATACTAGTAGTCTTTGCCAGTGTTTGATTGCTTGTCTTTTCATTTTTGAAGAGTTGTTGAGGTACACGCTGCCTGCATAAGGTCTCCATGCGTGTACACATTCTCTGACCTTACATAGCTCACATGTACATGCTTTCTATTGAACTGTCAGTAGCATGCCTATTGAGGAAATTTTTGTTTAAGGAGAGGCAGTCATCCTCTTCCTTATCAAAAGTTATACCTCTCAGGGATTTCCTTGATTTAATATTGGTCACTTTCATAACAGTCTTAGCCTATGTTTGGACTTTGTTATAGATTTATTTTTCATTTAGAAGATTTCTTGTGTTTCCTAGCTTTTTTAACTTATTTTTAGCTTGAAATTTTAAGAAAAATGAGTTGCATTTTGGCCATGAATCGTGCCAAAATCGTGCATTCATCAGTTTCTTTTAGAATATTCTGTTATTTCTACTTTGATTGGAAGAAAATATAAAAAAGAAAAGTTAGTTTGTTAGATCTCTTTCTTTCTTGGCATTGGCTTTGCATTGTTATTTGAAAAAGAAAAAGAAAGAAGCATAGTGTTGTGTTTTCTTCTAATCTTAAGAACATTTCAAAAAGAAAAAAATAAGAAATATAATCATTCTTTTCTAGTGTTCATATAAGTTTCATCATTTTTCGTAAGAGTCTTAACAAAATCATTTGCACTACCACAACTTTTGAGTAAATCAGTCCTTAAAAAGAACGCTAATAAAAAACAACTAGACTTTTATGTTTGTAGGGTCAACCAACTAGTTTAGGGTTAGGGCCTTGAATTAGGTTGGAGAGGAAACTCTTCAAGGCCATTGAATCAAACATTGGAGTCTGAGTTAGGGAGTGTTAAATTCCAGTATCGTGAAATCTACTTAGGACCCCACTCTAACACAGGGGCTAAACACAAGGTTGCGTGCGGAAAGTTAGCGAAGATAACCCCTCCAAAGCCAGACCAATCGTAGTGGAGAACACATATAGAGTGCTTGTCTTGGGATTCCATCGATCACATTTTACACGAAGATTTGTGGGTCTCGAATCAATTTGAGGTCCTCAATTTTATTTCATACCACATTCCTTCGATACCCTTGACAGGTTTCGGGATCGATACCCTGCTCATTGTGGTCTACCCGTCTTTCGACTATACCCGCCTGGTGATTGTCGACACGCTGGCAACCTAGTTGCCTATATTTTTTAGATACATACAAAGGTGACCGTGGGGGTATATTGCAATACCTAGGACAGACATCGGGCCATGGTATACAGAGTATACCCGAAGGGTGCTTCCATGTTCGAGTTGCACTTGCACTGGTAATTTTCTCTAGTGTTGGTTGTTGTAACTATTCTTCCAACTAGTTAGTTGTTTACTTGATTTGCCTTTAGTAACTTTTAGTGTGTGCTCTATGCTCCCTAGTTTTCCATAGTGAGTTAGTTATTCATAGCTTTGGGTCTCTAACCTAGGGTGTTAGACCACCCACTCCACCGGTCATGAGGAATTTTTGGTCTTACGCTTAGAAACGTGGAGCCGCCTCTTTATAGGCATTGTTTTGATACCACTTCTTTTCCAGAGTCAGTGCGTGAGACTTTTATGAACTTGAACAATCCTGCAAGGGGGGAACCTATGCAAAGGATATTCATGGATAATTTTTTTGACCATACCAACCAAGGAACCCCTTTGCAAGTGGATTCTTGTGTGTTTCCCTTCGGAAATGTTGGTGTCCCTTTGATGGCCACTTTGTACATTCCTAGGTTGAATGTGGGATTACCGGTTTGGTTGGGTACCATTCCAAATGTCCCAAATTCTCTTAGTGCTTCTCATTTAATCACTTTATGTCCTGGGCACCCTATTGATGTTTCTTGATCAACAAATTCTTCTCCTCCTCCTTCTCCCACCTCTGGTGAAAGTACATTTACTAGTAACCGGAAGTCTAAATGAAATAGAAAGAGGAAGAATAGGAAGAAGAAATCACCAAGATCTACGAGCCATGTTGGAGATAGGTCAACGACCTCTACAAGTCATGTTGAAGACCAACACCCAACCTCTATAAATTATGTCAGGGGCACACTCCCACCCTCTGCAAGTCATGCTGGGGGAAAAAGTCAAGTCACTACTAGTGATACTAGTAATAGGTCTATAGCCTCTACAAGTCATGTTATCGACCCATCACTAACCTCTGCAAGTCATGTTGGAGATGTGCAACCAACCACTGCTAGTCATGCTAGGGGAATTAATTATATTGAGAAACCTAGATGAATAGGACGTAAGCCTAAGTTCCCTTGTAAGATTTGCAAGGGATATCACCTTACTCATTTGTGCCCTAACATTCCATAGGAACAAAGTTTCTGATCCATGTCTGCAAGCTCTTTTGATTCTAAGTCTTTTGAGGTTTCCTCGCAGTCTATTCAACCATTGGTTGAGAAACTGATCACATTGTTGCAGTCATCGATTGATCCCACTCCTCTTTTGAGGGGTGAGGTGCCTTTAGATCTTGTAGTCTCTCAGCCTATTCAACCAGTGGTTGAGAAAGCGATTATGTTGATGCAGTCATCAAATAATCCCACTTCTCTTTTGTGGGGTGAGGTGCCTTTAGACCATGTAGTCTCTCAACCTATTCAGCCATTGGTTGAGAAATTGGTCATACCGATGCAGTCTTTGGTTGATCCAACTACTCTATCGGGGAGTGAAGTGTCTACCAACCATGTTTTTAGTGTTTCCAGTTCAATACTTTCAGAACAAGGGGGCATTCCACTCATTCCGAGCACACCCCCTCCAAGCCCGAGGATGGTTTCCTTTGATTGGAATGACCTTGTTGAGCCTCATCTTCCTTATACCACACCTTTTCAAATAAGGGTTGAAGTTAATTCAAAAAAAAATTATCGATGTATTGTGGATGAGGGAGCCTCTGCAAGTATTTTATCCTCCTCGGTTTGGAAAGTCTTGGGATCTCCCAAGCTTGTTTCTTCTTCGCATGAGCTGTTGGCTTTTGACATACATCCTAGTGAATATTTGGGGATTCTTCCTCAATTTCCTATCTCCTTAGGTGGGAATATTTTCCTTGTTGATGTTATAGTGGTGCAAGGCCTGTTAGATTTCAATATGCTTCTCGGGCATGATTATGTATATTCTATGAATGTTGTAGTGTCTATGCTCTTTTGGGTGATGCATTTCCGTCACAATGGAAGCATTGTCACTATTGACCAGCTAGCATATGATAATCACCATCCTAATTCAACATTATTTCATACTACCCCTTTATATGTTCCTAGCATTCATGTAGACTCTACCCCGCCATGGGTTAATTATGTGGCATCTTATCCTCAGTGTTCAATTTCTTCTGAGAATGAACTTGTGCAATCATATTTGCCTTCTCAAGACTTGGAATCAACAATTTATCCTTTGGTTTATCCAATGGGGGCATGGGAGCCCTTGTTTCCCCCTCTTGTTCCAAGTAGGCTTGTCATTCAGTTCTTTGTTTTCATCTTGCTATATCTTCATTAATGGAAAAGATATATTTATAGGGAGGAAAACGTCGATACCATAAACCATTTGGAAAAGAGACATACCTATTGATTTCTTAGTGCCGATTTGGTTTTCCCATAAGGTGTACTTTGGGTGAACATGCCAAGCCTTCTTATTTTCTGTTAATACTTTCTTCATTATATTCATCAAAATTTTGTTGGACGATTCGACCAACCCATTTCCCTAAGGGTAATAGGCAGTTGAATTCCCTATAACAATATTTCCTTTGATTGGACTGACCTTGTTGAGCCTCATCTTCCTTCTACCACACCTTTTCAAATAAGGGTTGAAGTTAATTCAAAAAACATTTATCGATGTATTGTGGATGAGGGAGCCTCTGCAAGTATTTTATCCTCCTCGGTTTGGAAAGTCTTGGGATCTCCCAAGCTTCTTTCTTCTTCGCATGAGATGTTGGTTTTTGACATACATCCTAGTGAATATTTGGGGATTCTTCCTCAATTGCCTATCTCATTAGGTGGGAATATTTTCCTTGTTGATGTTATAGTGGTGCAAGGCCTGTTAGATTTCAATATGCTTCTCAGGCATGATTATGTATATGCTATGAATGTTGTAGTGTTTATGATCTTCCGGGTGATGCATTTCCATCACAATGGAAGCATTGTCACTATTGACCATCTGGCATATGATAATCACCATCCTAATTCAACATTATTTCAGACTACCCCTTTATATGTTCCTAGCATTCATGTAGACTCTACCCCGCCATGGGTTAATTATGTGGTGTCTTATCCTCAGTGTTCAATTTCTTCTGAGCATGAACCTGTGCAATCATATTTTCCTTCTCAAGACTTGGAATCAACAATTTATCCTTTGGTTTATACAATGGGGGCATGGGAGCCCTTGTTTCCCCCTCTTAGTCCAAGTAGGCTTGTCATTTAGTTCTTTGTTTTCATCTTGCTATATCTTCATTAATGGAAAAGATATATTTATAGGGAGGAAAACGTCGGTACCATAAACCATTTGGAAAAGACACATACCTATTGATTTCTTAGTGCCGATTTGGTTTGCCCATAAGGTGTACTTTGGGTGAACATGCCAAGCCTTCTTATTTTCTGTTAATACTTTCTTCATTATATTCATCAAAATTTTGTTGGACGATTCGACCAACCCATTTCCCTAAGGGTAATAGGTAGTTGAATTCCCTAGAACAATATTGTATTTTTGACAAAAGATTATCATTTCCATAGATTTGAATGCTTGGGAATTGTCTGTAACCATTTTCTGGGAGAAACCAAATCTGGATAAGATCTTCCCCTCCAAAAAGTTTACAACTACCGAATCTATGGCATTCTGAGTTGGAATGGCCTCAACCCATTTCGTGAAATAATCAGTAGCAGTTAAAATCCATTTAATTTGGGCACTTGACTATGGGTGGTGTTAGCACTCCGTAAATCTATTCGGTTGATAAACAAACGATGAAGATAACCTTTTCAACCAACTTTGAGACCTGAAACTAGCCTTTCAGATCTGGAGAAGGCTCTCGAAAGAGACATTGTCTCAATGTGGGATACGGCCTTAAAGCAATGGCTAGATTTAACACCTTAGAAATAATGGGTTATGGTTATACTGGCATAAGAATGTAAGACTTGGGATATGGATTTGATTCGAGAAATAATAGAAACAAATGACTCGGTGAATGAACTTTGAGAGGATAAGTCTAATAAACAAATAGTATTCAGTGCAAAATCATAATGTGTGGAGAAGAGAAAACACAGGAATTAACTCAGAGCACCATTGTGAATGAATTCAGAGTTAACTTTAAGAGAAATTTTTTTTTTTCTAAATGGTGGAAACAAGGGGCGTTGCACAGTGAATCCACAAGTTTGAAATTTTGTTCTGATTTAGACAGAAAAATATATGAGCAAAGAAAATATTAATCACATACATAAATAAGGGAAAAAAATACATCCAACTGCTACAATTATAATCGTTTCATCAAATTTGTAGGACTTTTGCATTAAGTTTCGCTTGAAATCAAATTACATACAATAACTACTGTCTATACTAATTTTTCCAACCAACCTAGCTTACAATGAAAAGATAAAATATATAGGTGAGGGCACCACTTGGACTACCCTTCTCTTTTAACTGCTATCTCTAAAAACTAGGAAACTGACTATTTTGCGTTAACAGACTCTCTGCATAACATTTTTCCAAAACTAGACAATAGATACATCTGGCTACATCATATCTATTTGTAAGATGCAATAGGGATCCATTCATCGGTCAGGTCTCGTCATGAGAGAGTGATGTGTCAATGTGTTCCTTCGATTAGATGTTTGAACATACAGGTGTTTTTTGGAGTCTCGTTATCTTCTATAACGACTTTGATTTCTATCGCATGCTCATTTGTTGGGGAAAATGTCTGTGACAAGTGGTTGTTGACTGCCATGGATGTTATTAAAGTGAGAAAAGATTTAGGGTTCCATGTATTTCAAAACTATCAATATCTGTCTTATGTTTGTGGAGATAGGAATGAACTCAGTCAATCTTGTTTCATTTGTTCGATGGCAAGAGCTGTGCAGGTCGCTTCACATTTTACGGAATTCCATGCATGACTTTATTCTGACAACCTCTATGCTTTGTGAAGCTATACAATAGTGTCTTGTGCCTCTCTGAGCTATATTTTTATCCATGCCATGTTCCCTTCATGGCCTTGTGCTATTGACATTTCCAAGGTCTTTGTCACTAGTTGTTGTCTCAACTCCTTGTTTTCCTGGTAAAGTTTGGCGATAGCTAGTTTCTCCTCATTCAACTACTGAGATGGATTTTGATCATTTGTACCCATGGAATCCATCCTCTTCATTATTATCCTACTTTCTCAGCCTATAAGTTCCACTGGCTCCAGCCGGACAACACGCATAAGTAATGTTTTAGCGAATGATCTAATGTGCGGCTCGTCTTGGGCTCGGGTTTCCACGACTTATTTATTCTTCCTTGGCCTGACCCTACTCCGAGGTATTTGATATTGGGTAGAAAGGGCTCCTAATATCCTTCGTTCCTTCCCAAGTCCCTCCATTTCAGGTTTCTTGCAGTGTGATATCATTGTTTCTGTAGGTAAAGGGAAAAATCCCTTTGGTTCTTCGGGGATGCTTGCTGCAAATAAGAACAAATCTCAGTCCTTTGGGGGATGGGGCCTGTAAATTATACTACTCTGTGCACCATTTCATATGTTTTGGGAGGTCGCCATGGCATGACCAATAATTATCCTATGCGAGGTGGATCCAGTAAATGAACAAGGAAAAAAATTTGATCAACCTGAGCTTACAAGAAAAATTGCAAACAATACATGGACCTGGTTTCACGAATAAAATGGGTGCTGAGAATATGAAATTTATAATAGATTAGGAAGAAGGAGGAATCGTGCCAAAGAAAAAAAAAATCATGGAAACTGGACATTTCGAATAGAATTTCATATTTTCCATGGAACATCCCTGCGTGTAAGGTATAGGCGATAAGGGATAAAGGGAATACATGATACGAACGCACCAATTTTTCATTCCCTCGACTCTCATCATGAGCTGATAATAGTTCTTGCACTTGCCGACGCAACTTCCATTAACTACTTGACTTGACCTGGGGCATGTAGAGATTACCTTTTGACATGACCCAACTCTTTGGGAACAACATACTCGTACCATTTACACATGTCTCAACTTTGACATACCTTCCCATTTCCAAGGGCCAACCGACCACTTGTTGACTTCGACCCTTTCATTTCTACGTACCCGAATTCACATGTTTTGACACATGGGCCATGACTTGACTAAAAACCGACTGTAATTGAAAGAAAAATGGTGGCATTAACAGCTGGATCTAATGGGGATGTTATCCTCCCTGCGAGGTAGCAAAGAATAGTAGACCAGGTTCCTGAGCATTGGGCCTTATTTCAACTCTTCGACACTGCAATATGAAAAACAAGATGCAACCTAAACCTATCGAAATGGTTTCTAAAAGACTCAGCATAAAAATCAAGGCCTTTACTTCGGGCTTCAATTTTCTACTGACCTACTAACTCGACTAAAAAATAAAAAGACTATTTACAATGACAAATGACTTAAACAGAATTTATTTCATCAGATAATGTTTGAGGAACCTATCATTTATAGGTCCCCAACCAATGCACTCCTCATTTAGTTCTTCGAGAAAATAAGCATTATTTTTGTGATGTGCACCGATTCTGAATGGACCCATCCATAGATTATTGAACTTTCCATGCTTTCGTTTGTCCTCATTTCTCACGTCCCATCTCAACACTAGATCACCCAACCAGAAATCCTCTGGCTTGGAACGCTTGTTGAAGGATTTCTTCATCTTTTCCTAGTGGAGATGTGACTGATTATACACCTATTCCCTCATCTACTATGTGTAAACTAGCTGATTTATTCTTCTTTGTACGCCATTTGGCTCGAACTCATATTCTTCCAACAATTTTATGACGGGCAACCCCAATGTGGTAGGGAAAATCACATATGCATCATATACAATATGGAAAGGTGACATTGATATAGACTTCTTGGTGGTAACCTGATCTTCCCGCAACACATAGACAAGGTTTTTATGACAATCTTTCTTATTGTCTTGCAGGAGCCTTTTGATGATCCTGGTTAGGATTTTATTTGAGGATTTTCCTAACCTGTTTCCTTGTGGTAAGTACGTCGTAGAATGCCCTA
Source organism: Picea engelmannii (assembly GCA_009831015.1). NCBI lineage: Eukaryota > Viridiplantae > Streptophyta > Pinopsida > Pinales > Pinaceae > Picea > Picea engelmannii. The sequence continues at coordinate 297,048 of ML788795.1, forward strand.
GGTTTATATTGTAATCTTGAAACAAAATTTCCATCCTCTTAGACTTGAATGTTGTTGCATTATCTGTTATGATCTTGATAGGATATTCAAATATTTATAAGATGTTTGTCTCCATAAATTTAATGATGACTATGTCAGTCGCTTGCTTCATGGGGATCACTTCTATCCATTTCGTGAAGTAGTTGGCAGCCATGAGTATCCATTTATGCTGCCCTGAGGATGGAGGATTTATTTTCCCTATGAAATCAAAACCCCATTGCATGAAGGGTGCTTCGACTGAGATTGGCTTTAGTGGCAGGGGCTGTAACTTTCTTCTCCCATTGAAAATCTGACATTCATGGTAGCTAGAGACTTCTTTGTACATGCCTATGAAAATTGTAGGCCAATAGTAACCCTCTCTTACAATTTTATACACAGTGGTTTTCCAATAATGGTGTCCCCCATAGTTTCCCTTCTGAAATTCTTTTGTGGCTCTCTTCGCATCATTTTCCAGCAAACACCTCAACAACATTCCCCCAGGATCTTTCCAGTAGAGTGAGTTATCTAGGATGCAGAACTTAACCACTTTAACCTTGAGAAATATGGCCTTAGTCTTACTTACACCCGAAGGTGCCTAAAGATTCTTCAACACATAGATGATCTCTGCATAAAACGGTGAATCGAAAAACTCCTAGGACACCTGCGCAGTCATTTCTTCCTAAGGAATTTCTGACAGATCAACAATGAAATTCATTCCCACAATGTTGTAATCCAACTGCACCATTAGCTTCGCAATGCCCTGACCTTTAATTAGTTTAGTCATATTCCAGCATGGCCGCTATCCACTTGCCTCTCCTTCCTTTGGGATTGGGATGAATCAAGATATCCTTTACTGAGTTGATGGGCACATAAGCAATGATGTGGGAATGAAATATGTACATCTTGAACTCCTTCAAATATTTCACCAAGGAATATGCTTTCTTTTGCATAATTTCATACCTAAGAGGAGCATCCTGCAACATCCTGCTGAAGTAATCTATGGGCTTCTCAAAATTTTGCTTGGTTTTTTGTAGCAACATATCGACAATCATATTCTCTAAGGCGAATGAAAACATGATGAAATCTTTGGTTAAATCTGGACTGGATAGCATAGGATATCTAGTCAATGCCACCTTGATATCTTCAAATTACTTCTTAGCTTTCATCTTCCACTTGATTTCATTTCCTTTTCTAATCATGCAGATGATATGCTTTATAATCTCTGCCAGGTTTAGGATGAATATCCTCAAGAAGTTTACTTCTCCCAAGAAGGATTGCACTTCCTTTTTACTCCGCGAAGTGCCAATATTCAGGATTCCTTCAACCCTTCTGGGGTCTATCTTAATTCCTTCCTTCGAGATAATGTGTCCCAACAATTTCCCTTCTTCCACCCTGAAATGTGATTTCTTTGGATTTAGCGATATGCCAAACTTCCTACACTTCTGAAAAAATTTCTTGAGATGCTCGTGGTGTTGTTCTTCGAAGGTAGAGTATAACGTGATGTCATCCAGATAGATCACAATGAACTTGTCCTTTTCATCGACAAAATTGATGTCCATTGCCCTCTAGAAAGTGGCTCCAGCGTTCATCACGCTGAAAGGCATCTTGGCATACATGAATGTTCCCCATGGAGTTGTGAAAGTTATTTTTTCTCTGTCATCTGGGTGGACCATGATCTGATTATACCCTAAAAAACCATCCAGCATGAACATCTTCTCGGACCCCACCACCTTTTGCAGGATATAGTCCATTTTAGGAAGGGAGTAGTGATCCTTGAGGGACACTTTGTTTAAATTTCATAATTCTACACAGAGTCTTATCTTGTCGCTCTTCTTTCTTACAAGAACCAAATTAACTACCCATTTCGAGAACCACAAAGAAACGATAATTTTAGCGTCAAAAATTTTCTTTACCTCTTTTTTGATCAATGGTTGTAACAGGGGATTTATCCATTTCATCTTTTGTTTGAAAAGTTTTTGATATTCTTTGAGAGGGATAACATGCTGGATTACTTTAGTGTCATACACATTCAAATCATCATAGCTCCACGTGAAAACATCTGGGAAATCCTTCATGAGCTTGAAATAGTCTTGTTTGACCTATGGAATGAGAATTTTTGACAATTTTATCATTTTCGAGTTCTCCTCAATTCCAATGTTGTAGTCTTCCACATCCTCTTCGCTTGCAGTGATCTTGGGATTTTTAACCACGTCATTTTCGTCAAACAACTTTTCCAGTGACACTAAACCCTTCAGAATGATGTTATTTTTCAGTTGTATTATGTCCCTTCCCTCTATCTGGTTCTGGAAAGGGTTGTCATTACTGCGGGCATCCACGCTCCCATCTTTGTCGCAACAACATTCGTCATCAACATTTGTATTAGATAAATCGTTGCTCATCTAGAGAAATCTTTCTACCAGATTTTTGTCCTCAAACACCTGCCCATATTTTATATTATCAGGCACTACCGGCCTATGTTTGACTTCAATCTTGTATTTCTTATTTGGGAAGATGGGGATTTTCAAAACTGAGGACAAGGTGGCCAACGCATCAATGATATGATTTTTCTCTCTTGGGATAGCAGATAAGTCATACTCTGAAAATTCCTTAAGGAGGTCCAATGCTAAGTTTCTTTATGCTCTCAGCCTGGAGTGTTTTGTTTGATATATGCCTTTAATCTTGTTTATGACCAGTTTGGAGTCTCTACGCACTGCTATCCTTTTTGCGCCTAATTCTTTCAACACTTTCAGGCCTAGAATCAGTGCCTCATACTCGACCATGTAGTTTGTAGATTCAAACACGAGCTTGTATGAGCACAACTTTGTGCCCACTTTAGGGGGGCTTACCCATACATTGGCCCCAACCCATTATTTTATGACCATGTCTTCGAAGCTTGTGTTCCACATCCCACTTTATATGCGTTCTTTTGGTTCAATGCACTCTTTTGTTTCTCGTTTCGTTTCCTCATCGACTGTCATGATGGTTGTCGACTCTTCCTCTTCAAAACACAAGTAATTGTAGAATATGGAAGAACCAACTTCAATGTCGATGGAGTATCTAGGGTTTTTGTTTGGTTGTGTTTTTTTTCTCACCATGTATTTCAATATCATTTCTCTGTACAACCCTCTATCCTAGCCAAGAATAGGAATGGTTTCATATGACATGTCCATTTGCAGGGTCCCCTTTAACTTTGAAGCCCACAATCTGGACAACAAAATGCCAAACTTAGGGGGTATGTCTACCACGACCACATCCATAACCATGTTCTTCGAAGGAATTTGGGCCAATGAGATGACCAATTCCTTGATGAGACCCAACCACTTGACTTTCTTTGAATCAAAAGAGAAAAGGTCCTTGTAAGGCCTGATGATATCCAAACCCAAATCATCCATGATCACCTTTGGCATGAGGTTGTGTGATGTGTCAAAATCCAACATGGTCTTATGCAGGGTCATGTCATGTATTTTCAGGCTGACGTAGAACGTAGGGACGTCCTCAATATAACTTGTCTCTTTAATGCATGGACCAAAAAGGATAGCATGGTGATAATCTTGGACATTCAAAGTATCGGGGGTCCCTCCCATATTCATTTTTTCTCCTGATACTCTCCCTTTATGATAAGCTCATTGAACAGGACATATATTTTGATTTTATCCATTTGATGCTCAAAGTTAAAAGGGGGCATACTTTCTCTACCTATTTTCCACCCACTTATCGGCTTGCTTTTGGAGTTTTCTTCGGGGCCTCCTCCTTCAACTTTGTCTTTTCCATCACATCCTTGGTCATGTTTTCCAACCTCAGTCAGCTTGTGAAAGTGGTGTCCACTAGAGTTTTATTTGTGGGATTTGTCTGTTGAGGCTCAGTAGATGCTTCCTTTCTCCTAAGGCTATATTTATTCTGAAATTGCATGATGGCATTATGATAACCCTTTTTGCACTCTTTCGTTTCCCAGGAAAGTGCATCATCAGTTTCCCCAATCCATGCATCATCCGACTCCATCATAAAATTGTCATTTTTTCTCATGCACTGATCATGATCACCCTTGGTTAAAAACACATGCAGGTTCTTGTCATCGCACTTGTGCATCTGGTCTTCGAACATCTGGTCGAAGTCTTTGTTCACGTAGTTGTTTTGGAATGGAGGCCTCATCTTCTCATCACCTTGATCTCCCTACTCTGTTTGTTCCCTCTTTATGATCTGAGAAACTTGATTCCTCCTGAGGTTTTGATTTATGTGTTGGGGGTCATTCCATTCTCAGGAAGCATGATGGTTTCCCATGGACATTCTCTCCATCAGATTCTCCATCGTCTTCATCATCAATTCAAACTTATTTTCCGAAGACTGAGATGTCCATGGATGTGCATATCCTTGGGGTTTCTTATCGCCTTTGTTGAATCTCTGTTTGATCTTCCCCAACGCGATCATGCTGACTTTGACATCGATAACATTTCTCATTATTGTGTCTATATTTTTTGATCTTATTTCTCTCAACAGCAAGGAGAAATTGTTGTCTAAAGAGTCTTTGTACCGCAATTGCGTAGGCCCAGGGGGTGGCTTGAATTCTACAGGAATCGAGTTATACACCTTCATGAAACGGGATGAGAATTCTTTCACCATCTCCTCCGATGCCCTCTTCCTATTATTGTACTGCATGAACATTTGCAAAGGGTTCTTCTTATCTCCCCATTTATTAATGAAATACCTCTCAAATGTGGTGAAGTATCGAATTCTTGCAGGTGGAAGGGCTTTGAACCATTTCCTTAGCTCCCCAGAAAAGGTCAGGATTTTCTCTAGTATAGATCATCTTTAGAGCCAGGGTTCCTGAACTGTGCTACTTGATGTTACTAGTCTTTTTGGTTGGAGTTGCTAATGTAAATATTTCAGCTAGTGTAGGTGTTTGTCCCTCTATTACCCTCAGAGGTCAAACTTCAATGTTAGTCGTTCTCCCTGGGATACCCTTCTCTTCTAACTGGTATCTCTAAAAACTAGGAAACTGACTGTTCTTCATTAATAGACTCTTCGGATGACATTTTTCCAAAAATAGAAAACAAATACATCTAGCTACATCATGATTGTTTGTAATCCTCCATGGGGATCCAGTCATTGGTCAGGTATCGTCATGAGGGAGTGATTTTATAATGTGTTCCTTTGATCAGATGTCTGAACGAACAAGTGTTCATTGGAGTCTCGCTATTTGATGTAAAAACTTTGATTTCTTCCATGAGCTCATTTGCTAGGGAAAATGTACACGACAAGTGGTTACTGATTGCCATGGCCATTATAAAAGTGAAAAAATGTTTATGGCGACATGTCTTTCAAAACTATCAAGATTTTTGTTCTTTTTGTGGAAACATGAACAAACTCAACTAATCTTGTTTCTTTTGTTGGATGGCAAGAGTTGTGCAGGCCACTTCACATTCTCTAGAATGCCTTGCATGCCTTTCTTATGACAGCCTCTATGCTTCACGCAGCTATAAATGGTGTCCTCTGCCTCTCTGAGTTGTCTTTTTAGCCGTGCCACATTCCCTTCATGGCCTTGCACTGCTGACATTTCCAGGGTCTTTGTCGCTAGCTGTTGTCTGAACTCCCTGTTTTCCTAGTAAAGTTCGGCGATATATAGTTTCACCTACTTCAACTATTGAGATGGATCTTTATCATTTGTACCTGCGACATCCATCCTCTTCATTTTTCTCCTACTTTCTCAGCTTGTTCCTTCAACAACCTCCAACCCGACAACGACATAAGAAATTTTTCAACGAATGATCCAGCGCACGACTCATCTTGGACTCAGGTTTACCCAACTTCTTTGTTCTTCCTTGGAATGCCCATCCTCCAAGGTATTTGATGTTGGGGAGATAGGGCTCCTAATTTCCTTCCTTCCTACTTGGGTCCCTCCATTCCAGGTTCCATACAGTGTGATATCATCGTTTCTGCAGGTAAAAGGAAAACTCCATTTGGGTCTTCAAGGATGCCTGTTGAAAATGAGAATGAATCCCAATACTTCTGGGGTTAGTTCTTGGAAATTATGCTACTTCTCACACCCTTTCATATGTTTTGGGAGTTTTCCATGGCACGACCAATAATTATCATGTGCACGATGGATCCAAAAAATGCACAAGGAGAAATATTTGATCAACCTGAGCTTACAAGAAAAATTGCAAACAGTACATGGACCTGGTTTCATGAATAAAATGGGTATCATTGATATTAAATTTATAACAGATAGGGTAGAAGGAGGAATCATGCCAAAGAATAGTGAATTCATGGCGACTGGATGTTTTGAATCAAATTGCATATTTTCTATGGAAAATCCCCGCGTGTAAGGTACAGGTGATAAGGGCTGCAAGGCATACATGATACGAACACCGTGATTTTTCATTCCCTCAACCCTCATGATGAGATGATAATAGTTTCTACACTTGCCGATGCAACTTCCATTAACTACTTGACTTGACCTGGGGAACGTAGAGAATACCTTTTAAGAGGGCCCAAATCTCTAGGAACAATATACCTGTACCATTTACGCAGGTCTCAACTCTGACATCCCTTCCCGTTTCCAAGGGCCAAACAACCACTTGCTAACTTTGACCCTTTCATTGCTACATACCTGACTTCACATTTTTTGACACATGGGCTATAACTTGACTAAAAACCAACTCTAATTGAAAGAAAAATGGTGGCACTAACAGGTGGATTTCTCTGATGAAGTATAGACCCCATTGTTGAAAAGGAGCCTCTGTTTTGACTAGGACTAAAGGTAGTGCAGGGAGTTTTTTCTTACCAGAGAACAGTTGGAAAGGGTTGCGGGCTCTGAACTTAGCATTCACATCAGTAAATAACTTTGGCCAATAATATCCTTATATTAGGATATTGTAGGTCGTGACCCTCTAGGAATGATTTCCTCCACACACTACTTTTTGAAATTCATTTATGATATTCTCTGTTCCAGGTTCTGTTAAAAAATGTAGAAAGAAACATGGAGGATATTTCCAGTACAATTGACTTTAAATAATACAATATTTAACTGCATGTAGCTTCAACTTTCTTTCTTTAGATGGAGTCATGTCACTCGAGCACTGACGGGTGAGGAGATATAAAACAATATCACAATACCAATAAGAGGAAGAAAATTTATCCTCGATCTGGACTGTAGAAGTTTGATCATCAAGTTCTCCTATGTTTGGAATATATCCGTGTGATTCAAGATGATTTATCCCAAGTGCTCTGAAATTTGACTCTGCTAACAATTTCTCCAAACCCTGACCTTTGACTAGCTTGGTCAGTTTTACTTCTAGATCGAACTCCTGAATTTTGGCTAACCACAGACCTCTCCTACCATCATTGTTTGGTTGTATCAAGATATATTTGACAGAGCTTATTGGCACATAAGAAATTATCCTGGAATGCAGTACATATGTCCTGAAATATTTGAGATATTTCACCATCACGTAAGCTTGTTTTTCCAGTATATCATATCTTAATTCGATGTCTCAGAGACTTTTACTGAAAAAGGATATCGTCTACTTGAAGCCTTCTTCATTCTTTTGCAGGAGTACAACTATGATAGTATGTTCCGATGTGAAAGAAAATATCAGGAATTCTTTAGTATATTTAGGACTAGATAATGCTGGAGCTTCTCTTATAGATTTCTTAACTCGCTCAAATGATGATTTAGCTTCGGTAGTCCATTTGATCTCACTTCCTTTCTTCAGCATATCTATGATTAATTTGAAAATTTCAGCAATGTTAGGGATAAACCTTCTCAAAAAAATTATCTTCCCTAAAAAAGATTGGATTTCTTTTTTATTTCTAGGAATGTTTATTGTGTCAATAGCCTCAATTCATTTGGGGTCAACTTTTATTCCATCTTTCAAAACTATATGAACCAGAAGATTACCTTATTGCATAGAAAAATGAGACTTCTTAGGGTTTAGAGACACACCAAATTTTCTGCATTTTTCAAAGGTTTATTTGAGATGAACCAGATGTTTTTCATTTGAATTCGAGAACACTATTAGATCATCTAAGTAAATAAAAACAAATTTATCTCTCTCACCAATGAAAGCTATATCCATCACTCTTTTGAAAGTGGCTCCTGCATTCATCAAACCGAATGGCATTTTATCATACATGAAAGTTCCCCAGGGAGTCGTGAATGCAGTTTTTTCTTTATCATCTTTGTGGACAACAATTTGGTTGTATCTGGAAAATCCATCAATAATAGATATTCCGTTAGCACCAACTAATTTTTTCAGGACATGATCCATTTTTGGCAGTGGGTAGTTTTCTTTTAGAGATGACCTTTTTAAATTTCTGAAATCTACACAAAGCCTTATTTCTCCACTTTTCTTCGTGACAGGTACCAAATTTTCTACAAATTGAGAATACCTAAGTGGGATGATAATATTTACGTCGAGAAGTTTCTTGAATTCTCTTTCTTTACTGGAAAGAGGATATGATTGATCTATCTTAGCTTCTATATAAAAGGTTTGATACCATGCTTCAAAGGAATCTTATGTTCAATTACATAGGTATCTTTTTTGATTGATCGGAATGACCACAGTTTTGTCAGTAAATTGTCGACGTTTTGGATCCAAATCAGGATCCATATTCAGGACAATGAGCTTGAGTTTAGATGATGAGAAGAATTGGTTTTAAATACTGGAGTTTAGTGAGAAAATTAGGTGTCGGCTTGGTTGTTTGGTCAAAATCTTCTTTTTTATTTATTTTTATTATTTATTTAGTGTGATTTAGTTAATTAGGGTTTTGTTACAATTTTCTTTGAGATTATTATAATTTATTTAATTCAATGTTTGTTAAATAAATTATAATAATCTCAAAGAAAATTGTAACAAAACCCTAATTAACTAAATCACACTAAATAAATAATAAAAATAAATAAAAAAGAAGATTTTGACTAAAAAACCAAGCCGACACCTAATTTTCTCACTAAACTCCAGTATTTAAAACCAATTCTTCTCGTCATCTAAACTCAGGCTCATTGTCCTGAAGATGGATCCTGATTTGGATCCGAAACATCGATAGTTTACTGACAAAACTGTGGTCATTCCGATCAATCAAAAAAACCCCAACCACGGAAATATTTTTAATCAGATTACATAGGTATCATAAGTTTTTAAATCATCATAGGACCATGCAAAGATGTCCTTATATTGTTTAAGAAATTTTTTAATCTTCACCTGGGATGAAAGGTATTTAGATAACTTGACTATATTAAGATCTTCTTTAGTTTCTATATCGTAGTCTTCTACCTCCTCGAGCTAAGGTCGTAGGGTATATTTTAAGGGTATATCATCTTGGTCAAACAATATATCTAAGGGTATCAGACCTCTAGGAATCTGATTGTTCTTAAGTACAAGCATTTGGTGATTTGCGATCTTATATTGGAAATTTTTAGGGTATTCACCTTTCTGCATGATCCAAATAGGATCGTTCTGGTTATCTTGATCTATATGAGTCTCAAAGAATTCATCAACCATTTCTAGAAACTGTTTAATCTACTCGTCATCTTCAAAGACTTGCCAGTGTTTCACATTATTTGAAATTGAAGGTATGTGTCTTAGTTATGTATGATACTTCATTTTTAGCACTGTAGGTGGCATAAACATCGAAGTCTCTTTGGCCAAGAAGTCTTCGTATTGATTTTCCACTTTGGGAATGTGACGAATGTTAAATGATGAGAATAATATTTCAATCAGATCCTAGGCACAATTTTTGTATGACCTTAGCCTTGGATGTTTAGCTTGACATTGTTATTTTATTTTTTTACAATAAGTTCTGCATCACCGTAAACTATTAGATTTTCAATTTTTAGTTTCCTACAAGCTTCTAATTGTTAAGGTCCTAACCCACACATAGGTATATCAATATATTCAGATGTAATAAAAGTCAATATTAATAATGCCTTTCAATAAAATAGAATAAGGCGGATTTAAGAAGACCTAATAGAAGCTTCTGCTTCTAGAAGGATCTTCCTCTAGATGCTTCTCTTGATAGACATATTTAGTATAAATAAGGGTTGAGGGTATGAAAACCCTAGCTTGGAGATTATTGTAACAGAGCACTACTTGATTGGAGGTTGCCCCCTTGAAGAGTCCTGTGAACATTGCTTTCTGAATCAAAGTGTTATTTATGTTGTTGTTCTTATATCATTTATGTGTTATTGTGGAGATTATGCTAGATATATTACTGTTAATCTACCATTTCTAGCATTTTATTTCTATTCTACATATTTATTATATCTGGTATCTTGCAAGTGGCATCAGAGCACTTTCCTTGGCAGAAATTGTGGGAATTTTTTTTCAGGGTAGAGACATATTCTGACATCTTTAAGCCACGAAGATCTGTCATTACACGCATAAACCCACGGTTGAGGGATTCATACACGCAAAAAATACAAGTGGTTCTTAAGCGCACATCTGTTGGCCACCCTTGTAACCCTTGTTGGTGCCCCTTTGAGTGCTAGCGCATCAGACATCACCTCTGTATGAATCGACTTATATTTCCTTAAGCCTCTTTAGATAAACCTATCGGCTGCCAGAATGCAATAGTGTCATCGAGAACAACACTCAGGAGGATACTCTCTAGTACCTGGGTAGTCGGGTAGTACAACTAAGTTTACAATGTATCCTCCTTAGTTAGTGCCCTAAGATATTGGGCTGATTACTACTATTGGACCCCACATGTATATCAGAGAGCTATAGCACAGGGCAAACCCTTTTTTGTTGAACCCTTGAATTAAAACAGACCAGATCTATTATCGTGCAACTTTGTTCAGGTTGCCAAGTAAATACACATTTCTTTATGGTTAATAATTTGGGGATTTCATCACTGTAGTATTCTTCAGACCAGTGTATAACTCTGCAGGTGTAAAAAAAAAAATATATGGAAATTTTTTCACCATTATTTGAGACCTATTCCATTGGATTCATCTCTCTGCCCTTATCACATTCATTCATATCATTTTTCAGCAAAAGTTTTGACCCCGACCGCCCCTTTTCAGTTCACCCATCCTCATGGCCCATACCCGTAGCCAAGATATGGAAACTCGCTTCAACACCTTGCAATCTGGTTTCCTCGAGACCCAAAAAGAAGTGAAACAACTCATTTCTACTGTTGCCTCTATCGATTCATCCATCAATACAACCATAAATACAACCATGCAATCCTCAATGGAGAAAGTCAAACAAGAACTGACCACCCAGCTTGAATCTGTCTTTACATCCCTCTGCACCAAACTGAAGATCCCTACAGATGACCATTTCTCTGAAGCACCTCCAAAGACCGAAGACGAACATTCCTCCCATTCCCATACCTTTCAGCACCATCACTTTCAATGTGACCTACGCCTTCCGTGGGTGGATGTGACCAAATTTGATGGCTCAGTCCCCGCTGGTTGGGTAACCCAAATGGAACATTATTTCTCTTTATACGACATCACAGATGACTTGGCCAAAATCCAGTATGGTGTTCTCCATCTAGATCAAGAATGTTGGCAATGGTGGTAATGGAGAAAAACTCCACGTCAAGGGTATATTTCTTGGACCCAATTTGTGACTGAGCTTTATGAATGCTTTGACACGGACACCAACCATTTGGGCCATTTGACAAAGTTGAAACAATATGGAATAGTAGAAGACTTCAAAGCTGCCTTTGAGTGCCTAGCTTTTCGAATAGAGGGCATGAATGATGCTTTCTTTCGAGAGTGTTTTATTAGTGGACTCAAGGAGTATATTCAGGCCCATGTCCTCATCGCTTGACCCTCGACTTGGTTGGATGGTACTAAAAGAGCTAAAGAAGAACAATAGGTTGTATCATCTCAAAACTAAAAACCCTCCTTTATATCTCACCCTAAACCTGTCACTCCCACTACTCCCTCTGCCCCATTAAAGATCCAAAAATTGACCAGGGCTAAAATGTCTGAACGCCAACTCAACGGCCTTTCTTACTATTGTGATGACAAATATTTCCTAGGCCATAAGTGTAAGGAGAAAAATATTTTTATGGCCATATCTGAGGATATTTCGGAAGAGGATGTTGAAACTCCCCTTGTGTTTGAGTCACCTGAAATCCCTGACATAACCTCTCCCTCAGACCCTCCTGAAGTAGAACCCGTCATTTCCCTCAATGCTCTCACTGGTTTTTCCACTCCCCAAACCCTCAAGTTAATAGGTTACATCAAGCATCACAAGGTCATCATTCTAGCTGATAGTGGAAGCACCCATAATTTTATTCATCGCCGCACTGCCCAAGAAACTCATTGCTACATCCATGTTGTCAACAATTTTCAAATCATGATTGCCAATGGTGGTTCCATGAAAAGTGGAGGGCGCTATGAAAATGTGCATCTCCAAATCGGTGACTACCACCTAAAATCCCATATGTTTTCTATCGACTTGGGTGGTTGTGACATTGTGTTGGGTTCAGACTGGCTAAGAACTTTGGGTCCCATTCTCATGGATTTTAAGGCATTAACCATGCAATTCAACCAGAGAGACCACAAATGTAAATTCCAAGGCATCACTATTGGTTCACCTGAGGTTATTAGTTCCCATCGCATGGGAAAGATGCTCAAAAAAGGTCATTTTGGTGTCATTGCCCAACTCCATGCCATACAAGCAACGGAGACACCCTCGGTGTCGCATGACCTCCAAGCTCTCCTTTCTAAACATCAAATGGTATTTTCCACTCCCCAAGGACTCCCTCCTTCTTGCGATTTTCATGATCATTCCATTCCCTTTGTACTCAGAAGCCTTCCTCCCAATATCTATCCATATCGCCACCCCTTTTCACAAAAAAATGAAATTGAGAAAATGGTCTAGGAACTCCTTAATGCAAGAGTTATCCGCCCTAGTATGAGCCCTTACTCTTCTCCTATAGTCATGGTCCTGAAGAAAGAAGGTTCTTGGAGAATGTGTCCTGACTTCTGTGCCCTCAACAAACTGACCATTAAAGACAAATTTCTCATTCCTGTCATTGATGACATCCTAGATGAATTGACTGGTGCCCAATTCTTTACTAAACTTGATCTTTGCTCAGGATATCACCAGATACGTATGAAAGAGGTAGAGATTCCCAAGAAAACCTTTCACACTCATGAGGGCCACTATGAGTTTTTGGTCATGCCCTTTGGCTTGTGTAATGCCCCCTCCACCTTCCAAAGCCTCATGAATCATGTCTTCCATTCCTTTCTACGTCATTTTTTCTTAGTTTTATTTGATGATATCCTCATCTATAGAAAAACCTGGACATACCATCTTACTCATGTGGATCAATTTCTCCATCTCCTCTCCCAGCACCAACTTTTCCCGAAACAGACTAACTGTTCTTTTGCTGCCTCAGAAGTAGAATACTTGGTTCATCTAGTTGGAAAGGATGGTGTCAGGGTGGATCCAAAAAATATTGAAGCTATGTAAGAATGGCCACACCCAAAGACTCTCGAAAGATTGCATGGATTTCTGGGCTTAATAGGGTATTATTGTTAAGAACTACATAAATATTGTAGCACCTCTCATTGCTCTCCTCAAAAAGAACTCTTTCACTTGGACTCCAACTGCTGCTCAAGATTTTCAAACCTTGAAGAAGACCATGTGCACCACTCCAGTCCTGGCCCTTCTTGATTTCACAAAGACCTTTGTGTTGGAATGTGATGCCTCAGGGAAAGGAATTGGTGTTGTCCTTATGCAAGAGGGTTGACCTTTGGCCTTCACCAGCAAGCAACTGTTTGAAAGGAATCTGGGAAAACCCATTTATGAAAAGGAAATGTTGGCTATTCTGCATGTCATTGATCTGTGGAGCGCTTATCTCTTGGGGAACCACTTCCAAATTAAGACCGACCATCAAAGCCTCAAGTACTTTCTGGAACACCACATTTCCTCCCAGGAGAAACAAAAATGGGTGACTAAGCTCTTTGGTTATGATTATGAGATAATTTACAAGAAGGGAAAAGACAATGCAGTGGTAGATGCACTCTCCTAAAAATATGAAGAAGAAGGATCCTTTTTTTCTCTTTCCTTCATTGTACCCGATTGGCTCCAAGCTGTGCGCCAGGAATGGTTTCAAGATCCCAAAAGTTCGCATTTGATCTAGCAATTGCAGACCAAGGCTCCAGCTCCCCCAAGGTACTCTTGGCTCTAGGATGAGCTTTGATACAAAGGTTGTTTGTATTTAAGTAAACAATCAAATCTTAAATCCATGGTACTTTCTAAGCTTCATGTTACACCCACAGCAAGGCACTCAGGGTTCACCAAAACATATGATAGGGTCAAACGTTCCTTTTTCTGGGATGGTATGAAATAGGACATCCGTAATTTTTTCGTTGAATGTGGGGTATGTCAACGCAACAAGGGAGAAACATTCAAATCTTTGGGCACACTACAACCACTTTCAATTCCACCTACTATTTGGAAGGATATCTCTATGGATTTTATTACTGACTTACCCAAATCAGGGAATAAATCAGTCATAATGGTGGTTGTGGATCACCTTTCCAAGTATTCTCATTTCTGCACTCTTCAACACCCATTTACTGCATCCACGGTGGCTCAACGTTTCATGGACTAGGTATTCAAGCTTCATGGCATGATGCACTCTATTGTTTTTTATCGTGACCAAACTTTCACAAGAAATTTTTGGCAAGAATTGTTTAAGCTACAGGGCACCCAATTGCATCTCAGCACAACTTATCATCCCCAGACTGATGGTCAAACGAAAGTTGTCAACAAGTGTTTGGAAACATATTTGAGGTGTTTTGCCTCTGAAAAACAACATCGGTGGGCTCAATGGCTACCCCTAACCGAATGGTGGTACAACACTTCCTACCATACAACTACTCACATGACTCCTTTTGAAGCGGTATATGGACAGAAGCCACCTTCAATTCTCTCATACTTACCAGGTATCTTGAAGGTCCAGGTGGTTGACCAAACACTTACAGTTCAAGAAGATATTATTTATACCTTTAAATTTAAAGAGAACTTGGTCATGGCACAAAATCGCATGAAGAAACAAGCATATCAAGGTTGCTCTGAACATCAATTTGCAGAAGGGGATTAGGTGTTTCTATGAATGAAACCATACAAGAAAACTTCCCTCAAGGTTGAGCATTGTCACAAGCTAGAGCCCAAATTTTATGGTCTCTATACAGTTCTCAAGTGTGTGGGACAAGTCACATATTAGTTATCTCTGCCTAGTCAATCGAAGCTACATCTAGTTTTTCATGTTTCATGCTTAAATAAGGTGATTGGAACTAGGTGCCAAATTCAAACCAACCTTCCCGAGTTAGTTGAAGAAGGATCCATTTGGCTACAGCTAAAAGCAGTTTTGGACTAGCATGAGCATCGCCTGCGTCAGAGAACCATCAAGGAAGTGATAATCCAGTGGAAAGATACGACTCCAGCAAATGCCACTTGGGAACCAACTACCATTTTGTAGTAGTTTCCACATGTCAAGCCTTGAGGACAAGGTTGTTTTTAAGGGGGCGAAAATGTTAGGGTCCTAACCTACACATAGGTAGATCAATATATTCATATGTAATAAAGGTCAATATTAATAAGGCCTTTCAATAAAATAGAATAAGG
>ML788795.1:355660-370291 GCA_009831015.1 Picea engelmannii
AAGGTACAAGTTGAATTTCATGTCTCCAAGCTTGCATTTGTGGTTTGGTTTGAGGTTCTGATGGTTGAAAGAGTGAGGGTTTAAGAGCACCGTTGAACAAGTTATTCTTCTCATCAGTTGGACACGTGGTAGTTAGGAGAGAGTTCTAAACCCAAATTTTACATACCTGTCAATCATGCCTAGCTTAAATTCCCTCCTTACCGTGGTCTGTCAAATCAAAGGATGTGGGTTGAACTCTTTGACCAAATGTCATGCAATCTATTTCAAGTCAATTCCAAAAAGGTAATTCGCCTTACCTATTCCACTTGATGAGATGATTGGGTTGACTTTCCAAAGGACTACAAGTGGCCTTTTTAAGATTTTCTTTATCTAAGATTTACTTCAAATTGCTAATAATGCCAAGCATAAAGCCTAAAAAAGGGATATTGTTGTTATTAAAGAAAAAAAAAAGAAAGGACCAATTCGACCTCATCTAACCAATGGAAAGTTTAATTGATGTGTTTGAATTCATTCTCAAAGGGATATTTGCTGGAACGAGTATATTGTAATAAGCTTTTTTTAGAAGGTATATTCCATAGTGCATGCAATTTCATTCAAGCCAAGAGAAAAACCTGTGCTAATGGGACAGTGCACTGGTCAAAGAAGTTCACAACCGAACAAAGGTATAGGTTTCATGGGTAGGAAAAATTTTAGTTTGGAAATGAATAGAAATGATTCCTAATCCATGTTTGGAAATGAATAGAAATGATTCCTAGCCATGTTTCATGATAGAATTAGAGCAAAGATATATCACTGGTGGAAGCTTGGAAAATATCCTTGGGATTTGTTGTCATTCGTCCAAATACTACAGCCACGGAGACAGTATATTCCAGATGCATATTGTGGTATTTGTAGAGGTCCTAGCACTAGAAAGTAGCATTATCCAGGTAAAATCTCTGACCCAAGTTTGTTGGTGAAATGGAAAATGGAAGACTACTATGTTAGAAACAGTGAAATCCATAGGATTTTCTAAGCACAATCTTGAAAAAAAGAGGAGACCATAAGTTCTTATGGCCGAGGTTAGAAGCTATAGTTATTGTTTCCTTGAAGATATACACATTTTGGGGGAATATGTTAAAACAATTAAAGAGGGATCAAGCCTTGTATTTGCGCATGCCCTAATTATTATGATAAAAGGTCACAGACCAGCTAAATGATAGTAGCTATACGAAATCCAGCGTTGTAGGTCACTTTTCTAAGATAGTTTACCCTTTAACAGAAAAAAGAAGAGATTAATACCATACCTCAATTTGACCTTAAACTGGAGAGATTTTCTGTTGATGTCCAACATTCAATGATAAATTAATTACACTCCAACAGTGGATCAATTGTTGACAGGTTTCCAAATCGGTGGTTAGAGCAGGAATAAATTTAATAGGCATACAGTCTAGGGGATCAACCTTCAAATTAAAGGATATGCATTGGACAAAAGGTATTGAATGATCTTTTCTAAGATAGAAGAAAATCATTTGAACAACAATGCAAGATGGACATGCTCTTACTCAAAATGCTGGTATGTCGGGATTTGGGAAAGTCCTTGACTTAGAGAACTTACTGCTTTGCTTTAGTGAAGAGTCTGATTGTACCTAGATTTCCCACTAAGGCATGCAAGTTACTTCCTGTTTGAAGTTATCATATGCTAGTTATTGTGTGAGGAGGCCAATTTAAGTAAAATAAGCTTACAAGAAAATCCTTGAAAGAAGCTACAGGAAAGGCCTAGAAAGCATTTGAGTAAGGGGTAAGCAGCAAAAGGGTTATAGCTGGAAGACATGAACAACAACTTATAGGACAAACCTTAAAGGTAGCTACAGGAAAGGCCTATAAAGAATTTGAGGAAGGGGTAAGCAACAAAAGGGTTACAGCTGGAAGGCATGAACAACCTTGGCAAGTTGACAAGATTTATTTCCTCCTTTCAAAAATCTTCTAAGGCGAGTTGTCTTTGAAAAGAGGATTTTCTATATATGTAGATTTGAGGTTAAACAGTTCATTTTGGAGACAGTAGTAGGCAACAAACAACCTCTCAATATTTCACCACCAAACTTTGACCACCACCTCCACTACAGGCAAAGAATTCAATATCAATCTATCACCTATCACTCAGTATTGATGCAGACAATCTCTTGGGTGATAAGTGATCTGATATAGTTATGATTTGTTTTAGCTCTCTAAATCTCTTGGTTGCATTGATCTAATTGTTCTCACTATTTCATGTAGTAGTCATTTAATTTTGTTGCTATAAACATCTCTTGAATATAATCTCAACCATTTAAAAGCTATCATTTGAACTTGCCCTCACTCTTGACTGTCTTCGGACATCCTGAGAGTGAATCTTTAATCTGTTGAGTCTAGACCATCTATGAATAGGTTAAGATTTGATTATTAGGTGGAAGCATACAATCATTAGGGAGACCCACTGAGACTGGAATAGTACCGGTCCAAATGGAGAGGCCTTCCAACTGTGACAAGGGTTGGTTTTCCTACAATGGTTTGTAGATTTGTTTGTGCAAGTTTGCATGATGACAGGATGGTGATGTGGTATTTTTGGCGATATATGTAGAGATGATATAATAATCATAGGTAGTGATGTCAAAGCAATTTCCACTAGACCATATCTTAATCTAACATTCAAATACATATCTAGGGTTATGACAAATCCCAAAACAAAACATTGGTCAACAACGAAAAGAGTTTCGACATATGTCAAAGGTAAAATAGATTTTGGAATATTACAAGGAAAAAGTGAAGAACTCTATGTTACCGGAAAAGTCTAAGGAAAAGGAGGGGATAAGTCATTCCCCATTTCGAAATGTGAAACAGAGGAGATATGTCTTGGAAACAACACTAAAACATTTTCAATTTGTATCCATACATCAAAACATTTCCAAGCTGGTTCCAACCATTTCAACATGATCCTGAAACATTTCCTGATTTTCTAAAACGTTTTAGCTCTATATGGTGAGTTTCCAGCCAAAAAAAAGTGATTTTTGATATGGAAGAAACAAATAAATAATCCTAAAGGAAAACTACAAAACCCTAACCCTAAATTGAGCCTCAAAACTTAGATATAAAGCCTCAAATCTTATAAATCAAGACCGAAACCCTAACCTAAATTAATGAATGGTAATCTGAATTTTTATGTCTCATGGTTTTTTTCTAGCCTTAAATCTTATAAATCAAGACCGAAACCCTAACCCTAAATTAATGAATGGTAATCTGAATTTTTATGTCTCATGGTTTTTTTCTCATTGTATTTTTCCAAACATGATCAAAGCTTACTTTTAGTTCAAAAAACCACTAATCTTCAGACATGTTACCGCGTCAAATACTTGTCTACTATAGTGTTAGTGTCACAACCTAGTGTAGAAGTGTGGTGACTGTGTTTTATTTCACACTGATTTCTCTTCTTTATATAGGGAAGAAGAGAAATCAATGTGATTTGCAGTAGAGATTACCATGTTGTAGTTGTCCTTTTCAGTGTGTTTTAGAGTTAGAGCAAGAAGTTTTTCTTTTGTGTGGGCAAGCTGCGTGTTACATCAGCTGCTATTGTAGATCATTCAGTCTTATTAGAGGGATTCTACTATGCTCTTTTGGATTTTCAAATTGTTTTTATGTAGATCTAAACTTTAGTTTTCCACTAGTTTGACCTAACTTTGTGATATGCAACATCTACATGCTTGAAATTTCCTTATGGTTCTTTATTTAAGAAGATCCATTGTTTCGATAGGTATTAACTAATATTCAATTGTTAACTTTTAGGAATTGACTCCATGAGTCTAGATCTTCTTACCATGTACAGTCTACCTGTCAACGGTGATGGACAAAGAAAGTACAACAAGAGTGGGCCATCCTAGAAAAGAATTTGCCTAGTAAGTATTGCTGGCATTGCACTACTTTAATCAAAATTAGTTGTCTTCCTTCTTGCCCATAATTTTAGTTATCTGCTAACATTCTATACTAGCCTGTCAATTGAAATTTAATCTCATTTTTTGTAGGCATTGTAGTTTGTCATTAGAGTGATTTGTTGGTCACAAAAAAACTCATTAGATTTCTGTATTATCTGTTCATAGGTTATTTATTTATATATTAATAGGAAGAATTTCACACAATCCTCCATAAATGTGTTGTTTTCTAGTGTTAGTTATCAAAATCAAATCAATTCATCTTTTATTTGTCAGTAATGTTTTAGCTCCTCTAGTCTTCTATTGTATTATATATATAAATCTTATGAGCTCTGCGTTAACTAGATAGACACAATTTATGTTAGAGTCTATGAGGACCAGATGGATTTACTTAGGGCTGTAATTATTGGTGCAGCTGTGATGTAGGAGCATCGTCAACACATCAAGTGAGCCAGCACGGAGGCGGAAGACAGCTGGACAAGCCAGTATAAATTTTGAAAATGCTTTGGAACTGTTGCGCAAATCTTAAATGAGTCATTTAAGAGGAGGTGCCTTTGTGTATTGAAATGGACCTTGAGAGGATAGCTCTCGTCCTTAGTAGATAGTTTGCATTTAAATAGAGTTAATGCAGTTAGATAGGAATTTAATTTTAGATTTGATAGCCTAGAGTCCAGGAGGGAAAACAGATATAGACACCCTCCTTTGTACATTGTAACATTAGCCTGAGAAAGAATTAGGATTCAGGAAGAAGAGAAGAGCAAGAAGAGAATTTTATGAATACCACCCATGTACAGGCATTTGAATTAATAGAAGGAAGCTTTAATTCAAATTCATGATTGTGTTGTTTCTCTGTGTATTAATGTTATGCTCATGAATGTTTATTTCCTATCGTGCATTTTATTTTATATGATGTGTATGTGATTTCATGTGTGAATTGAAGTCAGAGAGGAAGAGTGAATGAGTTTCAATTGTTTCTCTAGTTGAGCTAGAGGATTCCTACAAGGGGTGCAGTCGAATTGTCCACAAGGAGTGTGTTGACAGAAGGGTTCAATTAGAGATAACTTTTGTTGCCATTCATCTCAGGAGTGTAGTGACATAGTGTCATGCAAGGAGTGCACAGACCAGGGAGAAGTCTTAGAATTGTGATTCTAAGTGAAGCATCGGAAGAATATTGTTGCAGGTGTGCGCAGAGTCGAGTGCCTTCAACACTTAAGCATTGTTGAAGATTTTCCACAAGGAGTGCATGCAAGGGTTCTTCCTGAAGACTGAAGTTTTGGAAAAGCTCAGGAGGAATAGGCCTTTGAATTCACTGAAGGGAAAGTGTAGGGAAGATGCCGTGGGAAGTCTGAGAGAAGCGTCACAGGTTGGCAGGGCGAACGAAGTCTCATGGGGAGAAACTTCTTTGTTTCGCAGAATTATCAAGGAAGAGCGGACGGTCGAAATCCTTTGAGGAGGTTTAGCGAAGTTCCATGGACCGTTGGATCTCATGGAGGTGCAAGGAAGTTACAGTGTAAGTGTGGAAGGGTTCAAAGCTTAGGAGGGGCAGAGCTGTTGATCCGTGCCATAGGAGCCATCGGATCTACACATGGAATCGTGTATCGGGGATTCGCAAGGTGAAGTTCCAAAAGTTTGCAAGGAGAATTGTGATATCATGATACGCAATTTCTCGACAAGCCCAGAACCATCCATCAGAAAGGATGCATGTCAGGAGATCCTGAGGAGTCGGGGTTCAGAGAATCCGATTTTTCAAAGGAAAGACACTCTTGCACATTGGAATCGTGATCCGCGATATCCCAATAGGAGAGTTATGTGGGACACAGCAAGAGATAGTGGAGGACAGGTGGCATATCATATTGGGGATCGAGAAAAGGTAAGTCTTGAATCCTTTGGCATTAGGATTCGCGATCCCATGAGTTCTGAAATCTCGATTGAAGTGACGGGGTGTGGAAAATTCAATTCGCACGAGCGCATCAGAGATTCGGCGCATCGGGTATTGGGAGTCGGAAATTCCAAGTGCACGACATCGCGAGTTGCAAAATCGCGATAGAGCAGAAGTCCCGATAGGTGCGGGAAGAAGTCAACGTTGACTGGCCATCGGGTCTCGGGGATTTGAGAGCCTAGAGATAGACCGTGAACTTGCAAAGCCATGAGTTCTGATTTCCTGATCACTAAGGGAGATCACTTGGAAGAGTTTTTGTGGGTAAAGAGAATTCCTAATAGGGAATTAGAGGAACCTTTGAGTTCTTCGGGCCGTGAGTGGAGGAATATCCTGTTGAAGCAGATGTGCCAGTGAGGGTGCAACTGCGCCAGTTGTGGTATTAGAGAAAGGAATATCTCTTTGCTTTCTAGAGCATAGAAGAGGAGAATTTGCCATGCCACCGAGGAGAGAACGACAGTCACCTTATCCAGAGGAAAGGGAAGTGCGAAGAAGAGGTAGGTAGGTATTCAATCTAGAAATGGAGAGACAGATGAGAGATCTCTGAGTAAGACTTGAGGAAATGGAGACATCACAAATATGCACAGCTAGTGCAGGGGATCTTAGTGATTCCGACAACAAAGTCAAGGTTGAACGAGAGGAGGAAGTTGCAGCCGAGGATGCAACGAATGAACGTCTAATTAAAGACATTTCTAGAATGGGTGTAAAGGCGAAGATGGACATTCCATTCTACGAGGGAAATCTGGATGCAGAAGAGCTACTAGATTGTATTAGAGCTCTGGATACTTACTTCGACTATGAAGACGTCGAAGAAGATAAGAAAGTCAAGCATGCTGTCATGTGCTTGAAAGGACATTCATAATTATGGTGAGACGAGCTACAAGTAGATAGACGTTGGAAAGGGAAACGGAAGATCAAGAGTTGGGATCAAATGATCGCCAAGATGAAGGCAAAGTTCATCCCTAGAGACTATCAAATTACTCTTTTCAGGAGGATGCAGAACCTGAGACAGAAACTGATGACAGTGAAAGAATACACTGAGGAATTCTACCGACTGAACATAAGAGAAGGTCATCAGGAGAGCGATGATGAGAAGGTTTTTATATATTTGAATGGTCTAAGATACGACATTCAGGATGAATTAAGCATGGTTACCATCTGAATGGTGGAGGATGCTTATCAGATGGATTTGAAAGAAGAAGAGAAGTTGAGCCATAAGAAAGGTCAGCGAGGGCGAGGTAGAAGTTATCCCAGAGGCAAAGAAGTTGCCCAGGATAAATACCAGAAGCCCAAGGAGGAATGTAAGAAACCTCAGGGTAAGGTTGAGAGAGGTGGAACCTCACAGCGAGGACCATATGTTGAACAAAGAGGACACCATACAGAGAATATTTGAGGATATGCTGATGGAAATACTTTCCCTTGCACTAGAGGTAGAGGAAGAGGCCGAGGGGAGTAATTACATGCTTCACATGTGGGAAGAATGGGCACAAGTATTACGAGTGTCCAGAGAAGAAGAAGGACAATGGAGAAGCTCACATCATAGAGGCGTAGAGGCGAGATGTTGAGGCAGAAGACACAGAAGGTGGAAGGTCACTGATGATGCATAAGGCTCTCTTAACACCCGGGAAGGAGGTGGAGGACTCATCTCAAAGGACCAGACTTTTCAGAACAGCTTGCAAAACCAAGGATAGGGTGTGCAAGGTTATCATGGACGGCGGTAGCATAGATAATCTTGTATCTATGGAGATGGTAGAGAAACTGGAGCTGGAGACGATTGATCATCCAAGCCCATACAGAGTTTCATGGCTATAGAAAGGACACCAGGTAATTGTTACTAAAGAATGCTTGGTTGAGTTCAAAATAGGAGGGTATAATGATAAGATTCTGTGTGATGTCATTCCCATGGATGTATGTCATTTATTGCTGGGTAGACCATGGAAATATGACAGAAATGTGATTCATGATGGGAGAATGAACACATATACCCTGGAGAAGAATGGGAGAACCCATATGTTTCTTTCAATAAAAGATAAAGAGGTGAAGTCGGAAGTAAGAAACATAGTGCTTCTCATGAGTGGGAAGGAGATTCTTATAGAGGTTAAGAAGAAAGAAGATCCACAATTCTTTGTGGTCAGGAAACCGAAGATTTTTTTGACTAGCACAAGAGTGGATGATTTACCAGAGGAGGTTCAGGAACTACTGGAAGAATTCACTGATATCATTGTGGACGAATTACCTCATTTGTTGCCACCAATGAGGAGTGTGAGTCATCACATTGATCTCATACCAGGAGCTAGTTTTCCAAATAAATCCACATACAGGTTGACGCTGCAAGAGAATGAGGAGGTCAAGAAAAAAGTCGAGGAGTTGTTGGACAAAGGATTGGTCAGAGAAAGCTTGAGTCCATGTGTTGTTCCAACAGTACTCAATCCGAAGAAAGATGGAGGCTGGAGGATGTGTATTTATTCAAGAGTGATCAACAAAATAACCATCAGGTACAGGTTCCCATTGTCGAGGATGGATGATTTAATGGATTGCTTGAGCAGGGAAAAGTATTTTTCAAATATAGATTTGAAGAGTGGATATCACCAGATTCGCATGAGGGAAGGAGATGAGTGGAAAACAACCTTCAAGACCAACGAAGGATTGTATGAATGGCTAGTCATGCCGTTTGGTTTGAAAAATGCACCGAGTACCTTTATGAGGTTGATGAATGAAGTCCTGAGGGAATTCATCGGAAAGTTTGTCATTGTGTATCTAGATGACA
The DNA here is from genome assembly GCA_009831015.1 of Picea engelmannii. Taxonomy (NCBI): domain Eukaryota; kingdom Viridiplantae; phylum Streptophyta; class Pinopsida; order Pinales; family Pinaceae; genus Picea; species Picea engelmannii. Next base: position 364,302 of record ML788795.1, read on the forward strand.
TACTGATTTACAGTAAATCAGAGGCTGAACACCTGAAGCATTTGGCCATTGTGATGAGGAAGCTATAGCAGGAGAAGTTGTTGATAAATATGACGAAGTCCTCATTTATGAAAATGGAACTCATTTACTTGGGTTTTTTTATTTCGACTAATGAGTTGAGGATGGATCTAGATAAAGTGGAAGCGATCAAGAATTGGCCATCACCGAGAAATATTTTCGAGGTGAGAAGTTTTCATGGACTGGCTAGTTTCTACCGAAAATTCATCAGGAATTTCAGTGGAATCAATGAAGTAATGATGGATACAGTGAAGAAGCGGCATAAATCTTTTCAATGGACAACAGAGGATGAAAAGAGATTCAATCTGTTGAAGAGGAAGATCACGGAACAACCAGTGTTGGTGTTGCCGGATTTCCAGAAAACATTCCAGGTGAAATGTGATGCAAGCAGGTTTTCCATAGGAGCAGTCTTGAGTTAGGAAGACAGGCTGATTGCATATTTCAGCGAGAAGCTTGATGAGGTGAAACTGAAATACTCCACATATGACAAGGAATTTTATGCTATCATACAGGCATTGAAGAAGTGGAGGCATTACTTGATCCCGAAAGAATTTGTATCATACAATGATAATCACGCATTGCAGTTTGTGACTCAACAAGAGAAGTTGAATCAGAAGCATGCAAAATGGGTAGAGTATACGCAAAATTTCACATTTGTGATTAAACATATTTCAGGTACTGCTAACAAAGTGGCTGATGCTTTGAGCAGGAAATGTTTGATGTTGCAGGAGTTCCGAGTCAAGACATTGGGTTTTGAAAATCTCATAGACATGTATGCAGATGATGCAGATTTCAGAGAAGAATATGAAGGAACTGAGAATCTAGTTCTCATAGATCGGAGTCTGTGGATAGATTATATGATCCAAGAGGGATTGTTGTTCAGAGGCAATCAATTGTGTATTCCAAAATTCTCCATGACGGAGAACCTGTTGAAAGAGAAACATAGCGGAGGCTTAGTAGGACATTTTGGCCATGAAAAAACATTCGCGAAGCTGAATGATTCATATTTTTGGCCGGGGATGTGAGAATATGTCAAGAGGTTTGTTGACAGATGCATAATTTTCCAACATTCAAAGGGGGGAAAACAGAATGCAGGACTTTATCAGCCATTGCCCATACCAGAGAGGCCATGGGAGGCAGTTCACATGGATTTTGTATTGGGTTTGCCAAAGACACAAAGAGGTGTTGATTCAATCTTTGTGGTCATGAACAGGTTTTCAAAGATGGCACACTTCATCCCATGCCAAAAAACCAGTGATGCGATGCACATCACAAATCTATTTTTCAAGGAGGTCATTCGACTTCATGGATTGCTGAAAAGCATAGTTTCGGACAGAGACACTAAATTCATAGGGAATTTTTGGAGGACCTTATGGAAGAAGCTGGGAACTAACTTGGAATTTAGTTCTGCTTATCATCCTCAGACGGATGGACAGAGGTAAGTGGTCAACATAAGTCTGGGAGACTTACTAAGGAGCTTAGTGACGGAGCACCATAGCAGTTGGGACCACAAATTGCCATAGGCAGAGTTTGCATACAATGATTCAGTGAATCAGAGCTCAAGGAAGAGTCCATTATAGGTTGTCTATGGGATGAAACCGAGAGGATTTTCTAAATTAAGGGATTCAGAACAGACTGCGACTAGCAGCGCTAGTGCAGAGGAATTTATTGAGTCAATGAAGGAACTTCACAGTCAGGTGAAGAAGCAACTATTGAAATCAAGTCAGGAATATAAGCGCAGAGTAGATCAGCATCGGAGACAACTTCAGTTTGAAGTTGGTGATCTAGTTCTGGCACATTTGAGGAAGGAAAGGTTCCCAAGGGGAACATACAATAAGTTGAAAATGAAGAAAATTGGGCCATGCAAGGTCTTGAGAAAATTCAGAGAGAATGCTTATGAGATCGAGTTGTCGGATGTCATCGAAATATCTCTGATATTCAATATCGCAGATTTATACCCATACAGGGCTAGGGAAGTAGAGACTGGAACTGAGGAGCCAGTGATCCAATGGAGGAAACAATTACCAATTGCAGAGAAGCTGCATATGGAATGCATATCGGACAAGAGAGTGGCTAAGAAGACCAGAAGGAAAGAATACCTTGAGTATCTGGTCAAGTGGAAGAATCACCCAGTGGAAGATGCCAGCTGGAAAACTGAAGCAGTGATACAAAAGCATGGACAGACCATGCGGGAGCTCATGGACAGGATCCCATGAAAGTTTTTCAAGCCAAGGAGTATGATGCAGGAGCATCGCCAACACATCAAGCGAGCCAGTGCGGAGGCAGAAGACAAATGGACAAGCCAGCAAAAATTTTGAAAATGCTTTGGAACTGTTGCGCAAATCTTAAATGAGTCATTTAAGAGAAGGCACCTTTGTGTATTGAAATGGACCTTGAGTGGATATCTCTCGTCCTTAGTAGATAGTCAGCATTTAATAGATTTAATGCAGTTAGATAGAAATTTAATTGTAGATTTGATAGCCTAGAGTCCAAGAGGGAAAACTGATATAGACACCCTCCTTTGTACATTGTAACATTATCATGAGAAAGAATTAGGATTCAGAAAGAAGAGAAGAGCAAGCAGAGAATTGTATAAAGACCACCCATGTATAGGAATTTGAATTAATAGAAGGAAGCTTTAATTCAAATTCATGGTTGTGTTATTTCTCTGTGTATTAATGTTATGCTCATGAATGTTTATTTCCTATCATGCATTTGCTTTTATATGTTGTGTATGTGATTTCATGTGTGAATTGAAGTCTGAGAGGAAGAGTGAATGAGTTTCAATTGTTTCTCTAGTTGAGCTAGAGGATTCCTGCAAGGGGTGCAGTTGAATTGTCTGCAAGGAGTACGTTGACAGAAGGGTTCAATTACAGATACCTTTTGTTTCCATTCATCTCAGGAGTGTAGTGACATAGTGTCATGCAAGGAGTGCGCAGGCCAGGGAGAAGTCTTAGAATTGTGATTCCAAGCGAAGCATCGGAAGACTGCTGCTGCAGGTGTGCACAGAGTCGAGTGCCTTCAACACTTAAGCGTTGTTGAAGATTTTCCACAAGGAGTGCGTGCAAGGGTTCTTCCTGAAGACTGAAGTTGTGGAAAATCTCAGGAGGAATAGGCCTTTGAATTCATTGAAGGGAAAGTGTAGGGAAGCTTTCGTGGGAAGTCTGAGAGAAGCGTCACAGGTTGGAGGGTGAACGAAGTCTCGTGAGGAGACACTTCTTTGTTTCTCATAATTATCAAGGAAGAGCGGATGGTCAAAATCCTTTGAGGAGGTTTAGCAAAGTTTCGTGGACCATTGGATCTCATGGAGGTGCAAGGAAGTTATAGTGTAAGTACAAAAGGGTTTGAAGCTCAGGAGGGGCAGAGCCATTGATCCATGCCACAGGATTCGTCGAATCTACACGTGGAATCATGTATCGGGGATTCGCAAGGTGAAGTTCCAAAAGTTCGCAACAAGAATTGCGATATCGCGATATGCGATATCCCGACAAGCCCAGAACCGTCCATCAGGAAGGACGCGTGTCAAGAGATCCTAATGAGTTGGGGTTCAGAGAATCAGATTTTGCGAAGGCAAGACACTCTTGCACATTGGAATCGCGATCCGCGATATCCTGACAGGAGAGTCGTGTGGGACACAGCAGGAGATAGTGGAGGACAGGTGGCATATCATATCGGGGATCGGGAAAAGGTAAGTCTCGAATCCTTTGGCATTAGAATTCGCGATCCCGTGAGTTTCGAAATCCCAATTGAAGTGACGGGGTGTGGAAAAGTCAATTCGCACAAGCGCATCAGAGATTCGACGCATCGAGTATCGGGAGTCGGCAATTCCAAGTGCACGACATCGTGAGTTGAGAAATCGCAATGGAGCAGAAGTCCTGATAGGTGCGGGAAGAAGTCAACGTTGACTGGCCATCGGGTCTCGGGGATTTGAGAGCCCAAAGATAGACTGTGAACTTGCAAAGCCGCGAGTTCCGATTTCCCGATCACTAAGGGATATCGCTTGGAAGAGTAGTTGTGGGTAAAGAAAATTCCCGATAGGGAATTAGAGGAACCTTTGAGTTCTTTGGGCCGTGAGTGGAGGAAGATTCTGTTGAAGTGGACGTGCCAATGAGGGCGCGACTGCGCCAAGTTGGCATGCCTTATCAAGATGACCTTTTATTCTTCGATATTCATCTTCCAACAGAGTATCCTCACAGTCCACCAGTAAGCCTATTTTTATAACAAATTCATTTGAAGGGGATTTTTATCTTTCTTCTTATTAAATCTCATTTGATGTTTTATTTATTTTATTTGGGTTGAAAATTCAATCTTCACAATCAACACACTATCATTCTGGTCGTCTTCGATTAAATCCCAATCTGTATGAAAATGGGAAGAACTGTCTTAGTCTTTTAAACACATGGAAAGGCAGAGGGAATGAAGTTTGGGACTCCTTGAATTCAAGCATCCTTCAAGTCCTTTTTTCACTTCAAGGTCTTGTACTAAATTCAAAACCTTAATTCAATGAGGCTAGATATGATAAATAGATTGGTAGAGCTGAAGGGAAGAAGAACTCTCTGGCATATAATGAAAATTATTTCTTGTTATCCTGTAAATCAATGTTATATTTGCTACGTAAACCTCCAAAGGTATGATGCATTGAGATCTCTCATGCAAATATCACTGTTAAACTACAAAAGTTATTGTCTTTATGCAGGTATAGGTTATTTATGTTTGCATTGGATTGTTGATAGCTGTAGCTGTAGAAACCTTATCATTGTTCCTTATCATTGTTTGCAACATTTTGAATCATTTGTGAGAGAGCACTTCCATCAATGGGGCCATTATATTCTTGGTGCTTGCAATGCCTATATGATGGGTGCTCAAGTTGGATGTCTTTCAGGAGAGGCAATGATGGGAGTGCATCGAAGAGTAGACACTCATAGCACCAACTCGATTGGTTTCAAGATTATATTGGCTAAGCTTATTCCAAAGCTTGTTTTAGCATGTAAGGAAGTTGGAGCAGATTGTGAAGAATTTGTTAATGTGTTTGAGAACTTTGGACATGTTGAGAAGGATACTATTTGAATTAGGGCTCTTGTTTGAAAATAGTATGTTGAATGTTTTAGTTTGTTTGGTGTATTCCTTGTTTGGTCCTTTTCAGTACCAAATACTGTAGAAGTTGCTTGCATTTTATTAAAATATTCTATGGAAGCTTGCTAGATATTGTAATCATATTTGTTTTTTCAAACCTCTTATATATTGTTTTTGTATATTCATAAAATTGTTTGTCATATATTTATAAAGTAATTTACAGATATGTTGGTGTGTTGTTTCATGTAAATTGTATGGCATTATGGCTAAGTATTGTATGGCTTCCCTGTGTGCTAAATTTAGACTAGTCAACTATGAGAATACGCTCATCAACTATACACAGGAATTCTCCTATAGTTGTAGTTAATATATTCTATTGACTGCGGGCCATTAAAATCTTGCAAAATACTGACTAATTTTGTTGGAAATTGTATACAGAAAAAATTTTCTTTCTTGATCACTCATATAGCATGGTGCAAGTCAACTCCAAATGCATGCAAAATGAAGACAATAGCTAGAAAATTAATGGTTGTATTTCAAGTGATTGTTACCTGAATGCGTTAGGCATGCGATTCTATGATGATAGGAACAATACAATTTGAAAATATGCTAAGATAAATTATGCTACTTGTGAACTGCAACCCCCATACTTAAATGGGTAGGGGGTTTATATATCAGGATTGTGGGTGCTAATCGGGTGTAATAATAGAAGTGAGCAAGCGACAGGGATTAGTAGGTTACAAGTACTAACCACATGAGTGCATAAAGGTGAGGATAACACATATTTACATTGATTAATAATGTGAGTGAGATGTAGTTGAGGTATTGTTAGGATAGTTGTGTCTATACAGTGAATGTTA
>ML788795.1:376676-388689 GCA_009831015.1 Picea engelmannii
GAAGTGGTCTGTGGGGGAATTGTGGTATCTTTTGGTGGTGGTGGTGAGGCTTTCTCAGAAATCATAGCTGAGTACGTGCTAAATTTCAACTAAGGGTCATCTGTAATATCAATCATAGTATGGGAAACATGAGTGGATTCCCTTGTGTGTGGTAAGGTCATGGGTATTGGCTATGGTTTTATGATGTTTGAGGAGGAAACACTTGTTCGAGCCTTTTTCACTAGGATTTATTCTAGGAATGCAAAAAATAGGATCCTGTTGACATCCTTACCTGATAGTAACGCCTATTATGGAAGTTGTGGAAATAGAAGCAAAGTTCTTTTTTTCCACCGTAGTGGTTTCTCTTCCTCTTCTTTTGAGTTTTTCAGTGTTTGATCCTTTTGTTTCTTCTCTCCTGCACCGAAACTCAGCCATGCTTCTTCATCCTACCCATTTTTATTCAACAAATCTACTGGAAAGAGGTAGTGCATACCTAACTTGTGTCGGTTACACTTAAATCCGGTCCATGACATAACTCCTTTGTTGAATTCTTCTTCCTCAAGGTTAAAAGGTAACAACCTTGTGTGGAAGTCATCGATATTCGCATACCTTGGCCAAAAGAAGGTATGGTGGAGATTCAATTTGAATTTTATATTCCTTTTGTTTAGATTCAATACTTCCCGTGGTATGTGAAACCATTGAGTTGCGTCTATAAGTTGGTTATACCACTTCAGGAATGCAACGTTATTGAACTCCATGTTCTCAGAATCCAACCTTGCATGCCAAGGTTCTAACATTTTTTCAAGGTTCCCCTTGTGTGCAGGTGCCAACTGTATTCCTATGTGTGGCCACCACTTCCACATTGCAAAAGCGAGAAGTAGGTGTTATAGCAAGATTTTCTTCACCCTATGCAATCTTGCACAGAAGGCCTTTTTCCATTCCCCCATGCACACATATAATCCTTGTTTGTAAAGTCCATAGCTAAAAATATGTATTTTTCCACATGTATTCACCTTGCCTACTATACATCATGCGTATACACAGGGTGCTCCACTACAACCCGTGTACATCGAGATTTGTGCCAAAAAATGAAAATTAAATGTCGGGTTTCCATGTCACGATAGGAGATATTTGATCCTTGGCCTTCCATGTATTGGAAACATTCTGACTCGGCCCTTCAGTTCCATTTGAATACTATAAATGGGTCAATTCCAAGCTATGGAAAAGAGGAAAAAGAATTGAACTTTGAGAGAAAAGTTACTCTGGAGAAATTATTTATTTCATATTCAATCTACATCCCTTTGTCCTTTAAGTCTAAACATATTGTTCAACCCCTAATCTCTTCCCTTATTGATTGAGAACACCATTGTCTCTCTTCTATGAGATTTCCTTTGCTGGAGGATTGAAGTGGTGGAGGCCTAGCTAGAAGGAACTTAGTTTCTCGGTTCTGAACTGTGCTGATACGGAAGTCTGTAATATTTTCACTTGTGTCGATCATTTATTAATAGAAATATTCATTTCCCATCCAATTGATATCTTGAAAATATATGAGTTATTATCCATGGGCGTATTTTTTATGTATATGAATGTATTATGCTATCTAATGTGCTAACCATTTATATTATCACCATATGCTTTCCTTGCTTGTTTGTTGAGAACTAGTTGCAGGTATAAAGCTTTGGGTTGAAGTGCTCAACGATGGACTTCATCGAAAATATGGACGAGGTAGGCCTCTTTCTTATCTCACTTGCATATTGGTTTATATAGCATGTTTTTGGGATAGAGTTTGTTTCTGTAGTCATTTCCATCTATTGTGGTTTACCCTAGCGATAAAGAATTTTTCCCTCATAAAATATGGGAAATATATTGGAAGAGGACCTGGTGTGTGGTTTACTGGGAGCTTGGATATCCTCAGTTTTATCAGTACAACTTGACCTACTTCTCTTCTGGGATGTTGGCTAACTGAATGACGAGAATTCTTTTTCTTTCCCTTTTATCCTTTCAGTAACATCTCCCTGTCTCAACTCTAAACTATCAAGTGTTGATTTATGAATAGATAGAGGAACACCTCCTTTAGGATATATGGGAATGTTAGCTGAAATCATAAAACAATTGCAATCCTTGTTCAAATTTATCATATCTTCAACCACCAACATATTAATTAATGAAAAATGAAATAAGTTGTTCCCTGGATGATCAAATTTGGCCTAGACACTATCTACCATCTTTCCCAGTCTTCGAAATAAGAAGAAAGGTAATTTTCAGGGATTTTTCCTGTGAAATGCATCAATAAACTGATGTGGTATGGATGTACCTTGTCGAATCTTCCTTCATAGGTGAAGTGTTTCTTGATTATCTTCAAAAGTTTATGAAAAGGCTCCAAGAGATACTCTCTTGGAATGTCGGCTCCAATTTTCCCATTTAAATATTCAGGATTGATGACATACATATAACATGAAATGTCTAAAGGAATATATTTAAACTATTTTTTCCCTGCAAAGGATCTTTGTCCCAACTGACATAGTTTCCTTTGTAACTTGGAAAGTGATTCCCGCAATTGTTTCACTGACACCAGTAAAATTGGGGGCAAACTGCTTAGATAGTTTCATATTATATCCTTGAATCCTTTCACAGAAACACATACATGCGTATTGTTAAAAATACACCTTGATTGTCGGGTCTACATTTGTTAACTTTAAATCCTGAGGTTCAAACCTCATGACCCTACCACTTCTTGCATTCTTTTTTTTTCTTTTGGAAGTTGCCATGGTGTTGGTATTTGTTAATTTCAAGCATGCAACAATACATTGTAATACCCTCTCTGTGTAGTGAATAAGAGTTATGAACTTTGCATAAGGTACAAGAAAAGCTAGCAACATGAATATTTGCACGACAAACAGATCAATATCAGAAAATCCGGTGCAATGAGAAATTTTGCGCAATAATCAAGTGCGACGAAAAAATTCAACGCAATGGAAAACTCGACACAAAAAAAAAAAATGGATGACTTGGCATGGAAGAAAAGAATAATGGAATACTTGGCATGACAATGAACTCTTAGTGCAGTAGTAGCTAATTTATAAGGAACAAGGTTGACTATGAGAAGAAAGAACTCGTTCCAAAAATCTAGTTTGCAAAGGGATCCAAGAAAACTTTGGAACAATGGCTGAAAACAACAAAGGAGATGAAAAAAAATCAAAATAGTAGACTTACGTGATGAATGATAGAAAACAATTTCTACACAGTGAAGGGATTCACAGCTTGCTGAAAAAACTATGGACGATGCACAAATTATGAAAGTGATGGAGAATCATGAAGGGTGACCAATATTTATTCTTGAACAGATAAGGAATGAAATTCTAGAAAATGATGGTAATTCCATAGTGACGAGAAGTTCAAAAGCAAGTTAAAAATTTATGCAGTGAACTCATGCGGCGAGTACACTTTGAAGTGTGCAAAGTACAAATGATAGGAGTGCCATGAATGTTCACTTTTCTGACTTCATGATTAGGTAATGGGTAAAATCATTAAGATGGGTATCAATTTCGTTACAATTGGGTTTCAAAAATTCCCAGCGGCAATTTCTCGACTGAAAAAATGTTTCTAAGAATTTTTTCAGTCGAAAACATTTTTGGCTGAAAATTTGCACGTCAAATTGAATGGAGCCCTGACGATGCCCTAGAAATTCGTGTATAATGTTTTTCGGATGAATTATTTTCCTATGGTAAGGATATTTTGTCCGAAAGACTTTTCAGCCAAAATTTTTGTTTTTAACGGATTTTGTTAAAAACTAGGTTTCGACTGAAAGATTATCTCAGCCAAAAACATCAAATTGGGACTGAAAACAAAAACTAGAGAATTGCCCCAAGGTTACCTGAAATTTGGAGGTTTCAGACTCCTGCAAATACTGAGAATTTGGTTTCGAAAATGACACCAACATTTCCCAAATTGAATCTACTTTCAATTCCTATAATTTGTTTTCATTTTCTTTATTTTTATCTAATTTTATTTAATTTTTTAAAAAAATCACTACATAATATTTTCAGCAGACATTATGATTCAGTGAAATGAAATATCGGTATCTCTAAAAATATACAGTGAAAAAATTAGAAAAAAATGTATTCATAATCCTTAAACTCTTATTTTCAAAAGGGTATATTTAGATTTTAGTTTTAAGTAAAAATTAAGATAGATACAAGGTGTAGAAAAACACGTGTTTAACATCTGCAACGTTTTCATCTTGGTCAACTTCAAAAAATTCTAGAAATTATAATATTCATCCATTAGATTCAAAATTATAGTCATAATAAAATAGAGTCTTTGTAGATTGTTTCACTATATTTCGTTTCTTAAAAACATAAATTTAATAATAGATACATTGTTGTAGAAAAAAGTTACTCGTTATCATTCCTTTCATGTTTAAGGAAAATGTTGTTAAAAAATTGTCAAATTGACATATCAAATCGTGATAAAAAAAGTTTGAAAAATAGTCATTGGAAAGCTAGCAAAATTCTTCAGAAGTTTTGATTTCACTGTAAAGTGAAACTTTAAATACAAAAAATACTTTTGTATGCCAGAAGTTGAAGAACTTGTGAAAATACAACTTTTTTTCTCATAAAACAAGAAAAAGTGTAACCCATCTTCATTATTTCACCCTAATGATGCTCATAGTATATTTTGACATGACCTTTATCCTAACCACTTGACTCGAATTTGGTACCTAAATTCCCATTTTTTGACATGACTCGATTTTTCAGAAGATACACCCTTATAATGCAAACATGACTAATCCTTACACCCTTTTTCCTACTTCTATCCAAAGTCCTTACTCGATTTTTCAAACCATCCCTAGGTTTTCTCACTGACTTCATAAAATTTAACACACCAACTATGACTGATTTTAGGAAAAGAATATTTTTTCAACTAACTGAAAGATGACACTAAAAAATTGGATGAACTTATGACTCTAACTATAAACAACATGGTGCTAACAGATGCTATTATTACATTCGATGAGTTGGCTCATTTACCAACATCACAACTAGTAGAATTGATTAGATCTTATATCGAGCACTTGGAGACAAGCATCCAACCAGAAGAAATGGAAGTTGAATTCTAGAAGCAAGAAGGACTCTAGGAACACACCAAAAAGGGATAAAGTGAAGGACAAACTAGCATAGTCGTAGACAACTTTCATAAATACATCGCCTCAATTCTCGGAGTTCATAGAAATAGATGAGCCAACATAACATATTGAATTAGTTCAGGTGGCTTGGGTTGAGATGGAATACCAATCATAAGACCTAAAAGTGCACTTGAGAGGAATCCAATTAAAATACAAAGTATAGCCCAAAGAATTAAAGAAACAATTGGAAAAGGTTGTTCTCGAAGGAAACAATGTTAGAGTTGCATTGCATAAAAAGACTATGGAGTGCACCACGATCTGAAAGGAAGTTAGTGATTGGATGGGAGTAATATCTCGATGCAACCAAATACTGGAGGACTTACGCTTGAAGATGAAATCCTTTAATGAAGAAGCTGGAAAAGAACTGGATCTGCTGGAACAACAGGCTAATTTCGATGAAGTCCAACAAGTGGAAAATGATTTGAATGTTGTTTTAAGCTCAGATAGTGGCCAAGAAAGAACTCCCTTATTGCATTCAATCCAAAATAATTCACCACAGGTGCTACCCAACAATTTGTCGTTGAAGCTTCCTTGTTGTAAGAAAATGGGAGGACAAGGTAGAACACTTCCACAAGGTCAACAAGGAATCCCATGAACTTCTACCTGAGTTGGGCCCTTCATTTGAAGGATCCAAAGAAGAAATATCTCAATCTAGAAGTGGAAGCAAGCTAGAATAAGAAGGCAAAGAAAAAGATGAAAAAGAAGCCAACCCAGACACGATGGAAGATCTTAAGACTCGACTCGGGACGAGTCAAGCATTGTGGTCGAGGCCTGTTGGGCCCTTCATTTTGTTGAATATAACTTGCGTAAGCTAACTCAGAGCTAGAAAACTGAGCAAATGAAGGAAAATAAGGATGGGAAAAGCGAATGTGCAACAAGAAGCAATTAGAACAGAAAACAGTTGGAAGGAAAATGCAACACCAATTTTGAAGAAATACATTGCAACAGAATCAAGAAGAAGAGAGAACTCCCAATTTCTCAGCCAACAAGCTTGGATCATATTGTATACATAATCCATATGATTGTAATAGGGGAATCTAGTTATTGCTTTTGTTAATCGAGTTGAATAATGAGAACTGGGTTTTGGAACTAGATTGTAAAATGTAAGGGAAAACATTCAAGTACTACTATAGAGGTAGTGAGAGAAAGAGGTTGAGATAACCTTGTCTAATACTGTTAGAGAATCACCTGCTGATTATATTTGGCATGACTATTTCTATATCCGACTGAAGCTTCTCATGTATCGTGAGAAGAGATCTGATATAATATAATATAGTTGGAGACCCAATTAAAAATAAAATATCTTGTGTACTTCACCTTCTGATTCCATAGAATGTTATGTTGTGTTATATTTTATGTCCGATATTATAGATTCCATATGAATGACTATGAAACTTTTTTTCTCCCTTATGGGTTAGGAGATGTTCGAGACTGCAACAGGTTTAAGCTATCTTACACAAGACTAATATGAATCTTGATACCTCGAGGATCTGACTAAGTGTTCTTCTTACCCTTCCCTATATTACCTGTCTCAGTTGTTCCTCGGGTGATATTTCTTCCCTCGTGGGAATATCAAAATTCTATCACGCTAGACTACATCAATACCTTTTATTGGTAACCTGAAGAGGACCCTCACCTGACAACTTTGTGCCAACATGTAGCTTCCTCTAGAAGTATCCACTTAACCACTTTGTCCACTTAGTCACTTTGTCCACTTAAGAAACTTTGTCCACTTAGCCACTTTGTCCACTTAACCACTTTGTCCACTTAACCACTTTATCCACAAATAATAAACTCTCCACTTCTAGTTGCAAATAATGTATTTTTAATTGTTTTCTTCTTGCAACCACTTAACCCATGAATAACCAATTTGACTGGTCAACTTCTTCTAGGATCTTCTAGAATAATGATGCAGGAGCATCGTTGGCAAGTGCACATAGGTGGGATCACTCAACATGTGAGAGTTCTTCTATAACCTCAATGTGAGTAGTTACAACTGATTTTAGAATCTTCCTCCACTCAGCGTCAGAATTCACCTTTGGAGGCACGCTTGAACCGGTGTCGAATTTTATCCTTCGAGGAAAATTTTGAAATTGTAAACAGAGCATAAGTTTCCACTTCAGATTTGGAATGCGACCAATATAAGGTAGAATAAGATGAATTTTAGAGTAGGCAAGTAGTCAGGGGAAACCCTAGAAACATTTTTGAATGAAGTAGAAGTTTGTACGCAGATAGGAGAGAGTTGCAAATATAGAGAAAATTTGTTGGAAGAGAGAACTGCGGTTTGAGCAGGAGATCTCATCTTTTGAGTTACTGTGATGTGAATGTATTTTGTAGCCATTGGGCACTTGTGAATATAACAGAATGGAAAATTAATCCAAATGTATGTTCTGCAGTTGTGTTTACATTTTCCTGTCTTTTTTGTTATTCTTGTGTCCCAGAAATAAGTGAATGAAATGGTGACTATGAGTTTGCCAGTTTCACCTGTTTCTGTTCATTGAAGCTTTGCGAGGTGTTCATCAAGAGAAGAGAGAACACCAAGAGATCAAGAGGAATATCTCTATGAGAAACCCCTAGGATCCGAATCATCGAATCACTTGGATGCAAGGAGTGTGTGGGAATTCGAGGCCTACACGAGGTAAAGTTTAGGAGGAATAACGTTTTAGAGAAGAATTATCGAGACCCAGAAAAACCCATCTCCCTGGAAGAAGCAAACATCGAGTCTTCAAGGACTTAGAAATTCTTCTAAGTCTGAAGTGAGTAAAATCTCAGGAGGAAGAACGCCTTTGAGCGTTGGATCGTGGTGAAAGTTTCTATAGACCATCCAATTTGAGGGAGAAGCACAAAATTTAACACTGTGTAGATCCAGGAGGGGAGATCTCAAAGATCTAAACAAATGTTGGATAACTCTCGAGGAGAGTCATGAAATATCACCAACCATTGGATCAAGTGGACTTATCAGGAGGTCAGCGTCGAGGAAGAGATCTGAGCCGTAGATCTCAGGGACTATCGTGAGTCGTCGATCGAATGCCAAGGAATTTCCATGTTTTGGCATTTCAGAATTTTGGTATTTTGGCAATCGAGAGTTCCAAGGAACATGGATACGACAGAGGTCCTTGTCTCTCGAAAACCCGAATCAGGAAATAGGGAAATAGTGAGATCGAACATGGGTCATATATCTCAGGGGATATTGTGAGTTGTTGATCGAATGCCAAGGTATTTTGATGTTTTGACCTTTCAGCATTTCGGTATTTCAACAACCGGGAATCCCAAGGAATAGAGATATCCCCTGCGTTCTGATTTCGCGAAACGCTAAAACCTAAAGGTATAGGTGCTGGGGAATTTTGACATTTTTCCATTTCGGCATTTCATCCACTGGGGGTTCAAAAGGGGAAAGGAGGGAACCTTGCATCGCAATTCCCCGAATTGTGAAACCCTGAAAGAGCCAATGCCAAGCTAGTTCGACATTTCGTGAACTGGGATTTCGAAAGACAGAGAATAGGGGAGCGCTTGCATCGTGATTCCCTGAATCATGAAAGTTGATAGAGCTTTGGCATTAAGTCCATGGACATAGAGTGGTGGTCAGGTGGATGGAGACTAAGGGAGCAGCCAAAACCCGTTAAGCCCTTTTCGGCATTTCAGGACCCAGAAGGTTGAAGGACCAAGAACCATTTGCCACCGGAATCGCAAATTCTGAAATCCTGAAAGGTAGACCATGGTCACAGGTAGATTTCATCATTTCAGGGTTTGGGTGTTCGAGAGACTAGGAGTCAGGAGACACAGAGTCCCGACTCGTGAAATCGCAAAGCCCTGAAACATGAAAAGGAGGTGCATGCAGTTTTTCTCAAGACATATGCCAGAGGACGAAGGGACCTATGGATTCATCCAAAGGGTTCCAACAAGTTCCCGAAGAGCCATTTCAGCTCAGGGAAGAGAATGATCTAGAGACCAAAAGGTCATAGAACCGAGCTGGGGTAGGGGCTCTACATCAAATAAGTTGACTTCTTTGACCATCTAGGGGCTTCTAGATAACTCATGAGGGTTCTTGAACTTCACATGGCCATAAATATCTAACAGTGAGGAGTTATGTGAAGTTCCACATATCACCAAAAGAACATGACATATACTATCGATATGGAATATTTTCTCCTATAAACTCATTGATATTCATTAAATAATTCCTTAATCAAACTTGGGTTCCCTAACCACACTATTGGGATACTAAACCACCTAACCATTTCGACTTCACAAAGCATCTTCCCATGAAGGATTTCACCATAAGGGGACCACTTTGAGAAATTTATCCAAGAACATCTTCCCATGAGGGTTTTAACCATAAGGGTACCACTTTGGAGTTTATGCATTTGGATCTTCCTATCAACCATGGCATGAAATAAATGATACAACTCCCTTTAATATCAACACATCATTATGACACCACTTGACATCAACCCTTTGAAAATAATTACATCAATGACTATATAACTAATAATCAATATATCAATGATACAAACACATCACTATGAGAATACTTGATATGAACCTTTTGACATCAATCATTTGACATCAATGACAACATAGTACAATTTCTTCCCCTCAACCTATGCAAACTAAGGAATTGGGATCCCCCTTCACTACACATACTCCCTTAGTATTCCCTCTTCCCTCCATAGTTCTAACACAATGTTGGATATGAATATCTAATGCTAGGGGCTCCATGGATGCTAACATCCCTAAGAAAATTAACAAAATAGTCCATTGTTCAAGGGAAAGTCAGTCACACATAAATATCCCTCTCTAGAGGCTACTTTCTCATGCAACAATAATGCCAACAAGATTCCCAAAACACCTATTGTGGCTTCCCTCAAACTTCAATGGTATCTACTCCCTTGCTGCTCCAAAAAATTCATATAAAAATTACCCACAATGGCAACTCAAATTTCTCTTTTACCCATGAGAGTTGACTCACATTCCCCAAGGTTGATTGTACTTATCCCCCATGCTCTCATAACTATGGGATGCGACTTTTTCCACCAACCCCTCTTACTTTTGTTTGATTATTGGGCTCTCATACACTCAAAAGGAAGATGCAAGGTTCACTCAAATTATTAATTTTAGGAAAGTGGATTGGAATTAATTTCCATGAATAATCCCCCCGCCCCCTTGGGCCCCTTCTTTAGACATTCCTAGAAATCCCCATCTCTCGTGGAAATGTATACCCCAATTACTCTATATGTTTCCACTCACAGTGAATACAACATCTATATTATTATTATGATCATATACAATGTTTACAAGTTACATATTCATGCTCTCAACCATACATCATATTTAATTACACATCATTAAAATGAGGATTATAAATGGGCATGTTACAAACCATGACCCTTATAAAAAAAATATCACCTTGAATCATTAAAATAATTAACCCATAAAGTTTCTATTACCACTTTCCATGAACTGATTTAACTTATAATTCCTACAACCACTAGACCCTATCAAGCCTCACACCATATAAGTTGAACCACTAAACCCGTAACCTATAACCATTACAAACCAATATTTATAATTCATATAACTCTTATAATCACTAAAATGAAACCATCACTTGATATCATATAACACTTTTAACCCTTATATCCACTAAACCTAACCTCTAAAAATTAACAAATATAACTACTAATCCTTATCACCCTAAACCTAGATAACTCTGAAAATTAATCCTTGTCACCCTCGTATCCCATGAGATGTTCCATGATGTTTGGGGAATGATTTTAACGCACCCCAAGAGGTAATAATCAGGACGAGCCTTAAATCCATGCTTGTAATAACAAAAATTATGAAAAAATATCACTCTAGATATTGAAGATTTCATCCCCAAGAGGTATTTGTCCATGAGTGTTTCAGACAATTGAGTTTAAATATGGGAAAAGTGATGGATTAGCATAAATTCACAATAAAAATATGAGGCATTGCAAGAATGAATCTCATAGTTTATGGAAACGAGTTGATGAATTAATAATTTAGTA
The DNA here is from genome assembly GCA_009831015.1 of Picea engelmannii. NCBI lineage: Eukaryota > Viridiplantae > Streptophyta > Pinopsida > Pinales > Pinaceae > Picea > Picea engelmannii. The sequence continues at coordinate 387,870 of ML788795.1, forward strand.
GTTCTAACAGATATACCATAGCATTAAAACATGCATCACACAATAGGCATCTTCAAATATTTAATTACATGGAGGTACCCTCTGCACATCATTAAACATAAGGCGAAATTAAGAGAAGTGGTCATTTCTAAGAGGAAATCACTTCAATATCATAAGCATACAACACAATTACATTGAACATTCTATATAACTTGTTTCTTGAGTTTTTATTAATGGGTATCTGATACAAGGGATGAACTTTTCCCTACAATTTGAGGGGACCTTTTTGTGATTGTTTACTTTTTTGAGAACCTTATCCCTTTTATATAACTCAAACTTATTCTGTTTTTCTTTCTAGGGAAGGAAACTTATCATCATAACATGAAATAAACTCCTTTAAAGAGTCATCATATATATATATTCTTGAAATTATAGAATCTTTCTGGTTTACTCTTCAGAGAGTCTTTCTTCAAAATATGGAGTTTTAATAATGGATTTTCCAAGGAAATCATTTTCAAAAATATTGGATGGTCCTTTGGTTTTATGAAGGAGATCTTATTTCCAAATATTGTATGGTTCTTTGGTTTTATAGAAGTTGGAACAAGTGAATTTTGTTTTGAACTCCAATAATGTATCTTCAAGACTACCTGATGTTCCTTAATTGAGGTTTTCAAGAAAATAATTCATATTAATTCACAATCATTTGTATGATTCCATATTTTAGAGTTTAATTAGTTTCTTCTTTGTCTCAAGGATATAACTATTTCTTCTTCTCTAGTAAGATCTTACAAAGTTCTTTCATGTTCTTCTCTACTCTTTACTATTGTTATGGTTAGGTCTT
>ML788795.1:434429-448051 GCA_009831015.1 Picea engelmannii
ACCTCCTAGTCTCCTATATATACCAAGGAGACATTTTCATTTTGAATCATCTTGTACTTGAACATTTAAGTGGGGTAAAAGGAGGTTTCCCCCTTGAAGAGGCTTATTATCTGAAATTATCTCTTTTTCAAGGCGTTGAGTACATTTCCTGAGGTTTTTATATGCTATATTGATGTTTGGTTCTTAACAAAGATCATACCCTCCATAACGAGGATAAACAACAAAGGGGACAAAGGGAACGCTTGTCATAATCCTCTTCCACCTCTGAGGAAATTAGTGACCTCCACATTAATTAATACAACAAAGGACATTGACTCCACATAGCTCATAATCCAGTTTTTCAAATGAGTGACAAAACCCATTTGTATTAAAATCATCCTTAGAAAATCCCAATTCATACAATCATATTCTTTCTGAAGGTCCAACTTCAGAATGAGGGACTTAGAAAGAGTATTTGATATAATCGGTTTAATCCGGATTTCTATAACTTTGGAGATAACTTTATAAACAATATTACACAAAGAAATAGGTCTGCAATCCCCAAAGTTGGATAGTTTATTAACTTTTGGAATTAGAGCTAAAAAAGTAGAATTTAGGCTTCCAGTAATATGACCTCTAAACCGCGATTCATCAACCATCACTGATAGATCCTCGCTCACTAGATCAGAGAAGTGAATGAAAAGTTCCACCGTCCATCCATCAGGACTTGGACTTTTGTCTTTTTTAAATAGGGATAAAGCCTATTTCAATTCCTCTAGTGTAACTAGTCTATGGAGAGCACTCACTTCCAACTCATTCATCAAACTGCAGAAAAGTCCTGCCACCCGAACTTGTTCAGCTGGGTGAGACTGATCTAGGGGGTTAAAGATTTTTTTGTAGTTTTTCACTGCCTCCTCTTTTATCGCCTCTTGGCCACTATGAACAGTCCCAGTGTCATCTCGAATATCCAAAATATCTTTATTCTTCCTCCTATGACTGGAAAAATGGTGGAAGAACTTTGTGTTTTGGTCACCACTTTGAACCCAAATAGCCTGAATTAGTTCATGCCACAACTCATCCTTTTCTTTTAGATACTTATTCCTCTCAAAATTTAGATTTATGATATTAGTTTCCACCTCCGGAGATTAGTACCACCCATCAACATCTGCAAATTCTTTTTTATTTTACCTTCCAACTCCTCAAATAATTTTAAATCTCGACTCTTAGTTTCTTTTACCAGAGTTTAGTACAATATTTTAAATCCTTTAATTTCCATATTAAATGGCATTGTTTCCCACCTTCTGATAAAAATTTCTGATCACTCTAGATTTTATATACCAAACTATTGAAATACGTGTCTAAAAGCCACTATGAATTGAATTTAAAGGGATGTGCCTTGAAAGGTAGAATGATATCTAGATGCAATAGAACTAGAGCATGGTCCGAGACAAAGGTGAACTCCACCCATGATCTATAAAGACCCACACTAAATAAAATATCCTCTGAAACAAGAATCATGTCGAGTCGTTTAGCTATAGAATTGGTACCCAAACACCCATTTAACCAGGTTGGAATGATCTTATCCAGCTGCACATCAGTAAGTTTGTGAGATTGAAAGAAGGCTCTGAAGAAACTCTCTAGTGGTCCCAAGTTTGGATACCTGCCCCAAACCTCTTTAGTCGAGACAGTTAAATTCAGATCCCCCACTACCACTAGATTTTTAATGGAAAGAAAACCATTATTTGCTAGTTGATTCTAGAAATTTTTATGCTCCAAACACGAAACATAAATATTAAGTAAATTGATCTCCCTCTTTGTTGCAATAACATAACCTGTTAAAAAAATCCCACCACAAGTGAGGTAAGGTACCAGATTAAAGAGATAAGGATCCCACAAAACCAACAGACCACCCGAAGTGCCAAGAGAACTAACTACACATGACACCCAAGTAGGATGAAAATTAATCATAAAAGACTGGGCTTTTTTCTCATGGACCAAAGTTTCCTGAAGAAAAATGATATCAGGATGGGTAGTATCCATTAAATGGCAAAACGAGGATGATTTTAGGGTGCCCCCAACCCCTTTGAGATTAAGGGAGAGTAAAATCATTACTTATCCCTTGTGAGGGCCTTCACTGCTCTAAGTGCCCCACTGTCCGATGATGAAGGATCAGTAATAGTAGGTAAAGTAGTCATTGCTTGAATTTTCTTTTGAGAACATCTTGTCTTTACCGAATAATATTCTATTCCCAATCCTTGTGACCAGGAATAGTCCTTCCCTGTCTCTATAGGACGCAAAACTTGGTACTAGTTTCTCCAGTTATAGTAGAAGGATAAAAAATTACATTCCCAAAATAGGTAGGTAACTGGGACGGAGGATTAATGTCATGCAAATAGGGAATAAGGGAGTCCAAAACCTCACTCAGCGAAGTGTCATCCTCCTTGGATTCTTGAAAACCAGGGATAGGTATAGACTCAATGGGTGAGGAAGAATTTACCAGTGGAAAATCCACAGAAGAGGACGTAGCAGGTAGTGCAGGGTCGTCATGACTCAGGGGTCAAGAAGGAAGCACCTCCAAGACTAGTAAAGTGCCATGACAAGATGGTGAAACACAAGTTGTTTCACCCTGACCCCCAGAAGGAAAGGTTAGGTTTTGTAACCATCTTATCCACCCGTGAGGACACCGCCACAGTAGAGATAGAATTTTTGAAAAGAAAAGAGGCATTCGAGACTTCCTTCTCCCAGAATAATAAAGAATAATATAAATCTAGGAAATGTAATTTCAACTTACCAGAAATTGAAACCTCCCATTTTGGCGAGTGTGGTGACTCCGGTGAAGGGTACTAAGTCCCAACCCAAGATGATTCAGCTTCGAGAGCTGAGTCACCATTATATTTGTGAAGTGTTGTATCTTCATATACCTCCTCCTCAACCCAACTAGAGCACTCTCTCCTCAAATAACCAATATTCCGACAAAGGCTACAATGAAAAGGGATGCCAAGGTAGTTCAGCTTCTGGAAAATCCATCGGCCCCTCCATTCTATTTCTATGTGTTCTGGGAGACCACCATGAATGTCCATATCCACTAGGATTTTTCCCAACTTCCTATTTGGTGTTGAGAGAGTATGCTTGTCCAAAGATATTAAAGTACCTAAAGAGTTCCCTATCACCTCCATAGATCCTTCATTCCATTCCATAACTGTAAAGGTAAGTTTGGAAGGAGAACCCACAAATGGCGTAGTTGAAAGTAATCTGTGGCTAGGTCGAAAGAAACTCTCCATCTCTTTAGCATTAAACTACAACCACCAATCACCCACCTATGTTCTAAAAGTTGTGCCAAATCTTCCAGCAAGTTACAGACAAACCCAAACATGCCCTTGGTTAAATAAACTATTTCTGGGGCATTTCCTAAACGATCCCCCCAAGTTTGTTCCACCTAGACTAGAAGCGAGACCTTACAAAAATACCTATATGAGATTATTCCAACTAGACCCAACCTACAAGTCTTTGTGAGACCAATTTCGGACTCGAGAACCATCTTTTTAACCACCTTTTTTTCCTTCCACAATTTGCGACTAGTCCCAATCCTACCAGCACCCTTACGAGCTTTCCTCTACAAGCTAGGGGAAACCGACAACTTACAAACCTCTTCCCAAGCTTGTAGCAAACTCGTCTTCTTTACAGATGGAGAACCCCCCGAAAGGCTAGGCAGGAAAGCATCAAAGAAGGGACTGTACAAACCTTTTTATGATTGCATGTAATGAAACATTTGAAATTGAGCATCATATTCATTTAACTCTTAAGCATAACATGTATTAATGAGCACAAATAGTGGTCATTATTGAACTTCACAGGGTGACCATTTAATGGAGCCTTACGATCACTGGAGATGGCTACGTGTTATGCTCGCGGAGAACACTATTTGTTAAGCTCCATAGAACATCCCATTTTGAAGGTTTATTTTTACATTATGAAGGAATTTGAAGCATGCAGGGGAAATCCCATTTTGAATGTTTATTTTTACCTTATGAATGAGAAAATATCAAAACACGTGTTCTGGGGTCGACAGTGTTGGCATGTACATTAGTGATGCCTTGGAAGAAGAGGATATCACTAAATAACAATGATGCCTCTAATAACAATAACCATGTCAATATATACATGCCAAACCTAACATCACAACCAAATCCTATGTTTACGAGTTTGTGACTAGTTCTAACCATATCTCTGCCCCTAATTATATTACCCTGTCCCACCCAAGATCCTCTCTAATTGTAGTAATTAAGTTTTTCCAAACAATAAGGCGGCATAGAACGTGTATGTGTAGTAGAGATAAACAAATTATAATAATGGTCCTCATTTGGCAGCTGGGTGCTGTATGTTTTGAGTTGGTACACAAATACTCTCCACTTAAAATAGAATAGGATCTGGAAAAAGTTTGTTAGGTTCAACTAAGTTGGATCAATAATGTATTAGAGGATTTAAATACTGTGTTTAGCTTACATCACCTCATGTCATAAATGTATTATGTCATCAATGTATTTGAAACATACATTGGTGAATTATATAGAAATAAAATTCTAAAGAATTACAAGTAATCACTTACCCTCTTAAGGTCCAATAGACCAATTAGGTCTTAGTGGACATTAATCATCATCATCATCATAATCATCACGATCACTCCAATGAGGAAAGGAGAAAAAAAATTACTTTACTCTTAAAAAATAATTTGAAAGAACTTAAAAGGATTAATTTTGTGTTTAATTTCACATAATTTAATATATTTTTGTTTATATTATTAATTGATTTTTATTAATAATCATCATCATTATATAAGATAATTTATTTTTAGTATATATATATATATATATAATTGTTACTTTTGGTAGGAAGATGGTTCATAGTTTTTTAGATATTTATTATATATAATATTTCAAAAAATAATAATAATTGATAATAATTTTTTTTTAAATTATATATATATATATATATATATATATATATATAATTTGGATAGAAATTTGATACACCAATACTAAGAAGATGTGTATGGAAATTTGTTATTTTTCACCTACTAATGTACTTTTTATAACAAAAATAATCTAGATAACTATTGTCCCTATAATAATTTAGAACAATATTTATAGTTTGAAAAATGAAGGTAATATCCTCTCCTAGAAGACTTTAATGCTAGGATTGCAACTAAACAATATATATATATATATATATATATATATATATATATATATATATATATATATATATAATTTGGATAGAAATTTTAGACACCAATGCTAAGAAGTTGTATGTGGCAATTTTTTATTTTGCACCTATTAATTCTACTTTTTATAAGAAAGACAATCTAGATAACAATTGTCCCTATAATAATTTAGAACAATATTTACAGGTTGAAAAATGAAGGCAATATCCTCCTCCTAGAAGACTTTAATGCTAGGATTGCAACTAAACAAGCTACTCTTTTAAGTACTGATTCCAACCATAATCATTTATGGCTAGATGAGGACCTTGTTTTATGTAATAGGTACAAAAGAAGCTCTGAAGACCTATTTGAGAATTTGTTTGGCACTGTGTTGGTTGCTCTGCAATTCTCAAGACCTAATAATTTGCAATGGAGTAATGAAGTGTCCAAACTCCAACCAGATGTCTTGTATTCATGGGATAGGTAGTAGTGGTGTAGATTATGCGATATCTGATATCCCCATCTCCAACCAAATAACAACTTTTGACCTTAAATGACCATGAGCCTGACTTTGACCATAAACCTGTAACCCTAACTCTAAAATTTTCCATGAAGAGGAGTGCCATTGAAGAAAATTATGATAATCAAAGGAATTTGTTCTTTGAAAAAAGTAAAGTTGACATTTTCTTAAAGGATTTAAATAGTAAATTAAATCTCCTAACTTATAAGGACAACATTGAATAACTTTATCATAATTTTACAACTACCCTTTCCACTTCTATTAACAAGTTCTCTTTCGAGGTGTCCTGACCATTAGGGATGCTTCTAAGGAGTCTTTAAAACTTGATAAGATCAATACGTACAAATCCCTAATTAAAAGGAAAAAAAATACTATATCAATAAAATGAAACAGAAACTTTCACAATTATATAAGTTGGATCATAAGAAGTTCTGGAGCGAAATTCTAAAAAGTGATACTAAAGAAAATAATAGGATTCCCTTAAGGGATTGGAATTCCTACCTTAAAATTATTTACAAGTTCCTTAAGTCCATGGACACCATTCCCATTGTCCCTACAAAGGAAGAAGTTTTTTCTTTAGATGACATAGAGTTCGTAGTTAAGCAACCTACAAATGGGAAAGCTAAGGACACTGAAGGCTACCAATCTAAAAATTTTAAAATCGGAGGGCCTATCCTTATCCCTCACATACATAAGATCTTCAATTTAGTAGTCAAGAAGGGCTTCCCTAAACCCTAGACACAAAGACTCATTCTTTCTATTTTTAAACATGGGGATAGAAACATTCCATATAATTATAGGACCATTATGATTACCCCGATTTTAGGCAATCTTTATGGAATTATTTTGGAAAAGAAGAATAGCCTTTGGTTAGAAATTAACGATAAAAGAGGTAAAGGACAGGCCATGTTTAAGAGATATCATTAAACTGTGGACCATATTGTTGCCTTTAGGATAATTGCAGAGGAGTTCTGCAATACTAAAACCAATTTTTTTTGTTTTTTTGTTGACTTTAGAAAAGGTTTTGACATGGTTCCTAGGAAAAACCTTTGGAATAGGTTGGAAGAGATAAAAGTTCCTCTCAAGTTAAGGGATTATGCAATAAGGATTTATGAGAAAATTATTACTAATTTTAAAAACACTGAGGGTTGACCAAAAGAGATTAACTGCAATATTGGAGTCAAACAAGGTTGTTCCTTGTCCTCTATCGTTTTTGGCATATACATTGACAAGTTAGAAGATTTCTTGGAAAAAACAGGTTGTGTCGGCCCTACTGTCACTAGTATAGTCATCAATATTTTTCTTTATGTCAATGATAACGATCTTATGGAAAGAAGTCCCCATGATATTTAAAATGAACAAATAATCCTGAAGGATTTTTGTTGCAATATGGGTATGACTCTTAATACCGATAAGACTAAGGTCATGATTATTAAATCCAATAAGATTACTTATTGATCTGGATTGTTTTCAAAATGAAATGAAAGAACACAAACTACAATGAAATACTCATCAAAATTGCAAGAAATAGAGAAATACAACAATACTTGATTTCTATTAACGAAATAATTGTAAAAAGACTCTAAAAATATAGACTCCAAGACTCACTGGAATGGTGGTATCTTTATCTCTGAGAAGAGATGTGATAGATACGCTCATTCACAAGAAGATGATTACAATGAGGCTCTAAAATCCTTTTTATGATAAACATGAATGCCAAAACCCTAGACATCCAAAAACCTAACCCTAGGAGATGAAACACAAAGAGTCATGTGGGCCCCATCTGGGTAAGTTAGTACATTAGCTTCTTAGGGTCGTAAAGTTTTCATACGATCTTCGTTTTAGGCATGTGATAGTACTTTGGTAATATATTTTCAAGAATTATGCATTATGCCATAAAAGTGTGAGTCTATCTACAATTTTATTGTGGCACACCAAAAAAACACTTTTTAGGGCCCCAAAATGGCCTTGGAAATACAAAAAGATGTGTTGAAATGAAAAATCCAAAAACAAGCCAGTTGGATTAGGTGGGCAGCCACCATTATCCACGTGTAAGATGCATAATGATTCAAACAAACCTAGAAGTGTAGAACCCACAATTACAAAGAATTATAGAAGAACATGCTGAACTAAAAAATGATAAGAGAAGCTAGTTGAAATAGGTGGCTGGCCACCAATATCCACCTAGATCAGTCCTCCTCCCTTAGGAAGAAATGGTCTCCATTGCATTGGGTTCTTAGGGAAGAGGGGAAAGCATTTTTTGAATCCAATTATTGGTGAGTTATGTTCCTCATTGGAGAAGTTGTGCTGCTTGGTCTATGGAAGACTGTCACAAACTTGTTACTAGTGGGGTTGAATCTATTCCACCAACCTGTTGTCTCTAGATTTGATGGGGAATTGTGTAGGAACCATTGTAGGTGAATAAAAAATATCTTATTTCTCTTCAAAATTCTATTTTATTTGGATAGAAGGTGTTGAGGCTGCAGTGGTTATAGTGGTCTTATGTTCATCCTTTGAACAGACTGTGAAGATGATGAATTTCACAGTATGAGATATAACCTTGCAGCATTGTTTTGGTCGATTAGTAGTTAGAACTACCTTGGTTATCCTATAGTGATGACCTCCCAGAGTAATAATGACACTATGGGGTCTATACTCATAGACAACATGATGTTTCCACATCTATGGTTGGCTCAAAACAACATCACAAACATCAATATGGGAAACATCACACAATAAATCATATTTGAAGGGCTGGATACCATAGGATAGGTGACATTGTTGGCTAACACAGAGATCTTGTCCCTGGTGAATCACCCGATGTTGTGTGGTTGTGGGTGGTGTTTTTAACAACCCCAATTGTTTGACTACCTTAGCTGAGATGAGATTCGTCTAGCTTCCATTATCAAAAAATGAAATGCAACGGGGTCCCCTTCACCCACATTTGTGAATGGAAGAGGTGCTACCCCTCCTCAGGATCTACTAGTTCTTCTAGTTGAATTGTTGTGGTTGTAGCAGTGGGGTCTGCGTTGATGATCTGTCTGGTTTCAATATTTTCTGGATTGGATTTTGAATCAGGGTTTGGCTCTGTGTCTTTGACATCGACCACCAATGAATTTTTTGAGAAACATTCATCGGTGTTGAGCTAGGGGATTTTGTGGAAGTCACACCACTTTCCAGTGTCATTCTTCATCTTTCCTTTACCCTTCTTGTCTTATGTCTTGGACTAGTTATATAGAGGTTGTTAGTGATCTAGGTTTTATCAGAAGAATGAAATGAATATAGATTATTATTATTCTTAACACAAAAACATAAGAATAACAGAGATATATTAACATAGATATAGTAAAACTGGTTTCTATTCAATAAGAAAATGTGCTGAAACTGTAAAATGCAATGGAAAAAAATCTTGCTAGAATGATGGTGGCTTTTCTCTAAGAAGAGGTGTGACGGTTGCACTCTTTCGCAAGAAGATGGTTACAATGAGGATCTCCAAGAATTTTTACAATAAACAAGAATGTCAAAACCCTAGACATCCAAAAACATAACCCTAGGATATGACACGACAAAATTTATGTTGGCCCCACTGGGGTAAGTTAGTACATCAACTTCTCAGGGTCGTAACTTTTGCATACGATCTCCATTTTAGGCACACGATATCCCATTGGAAATTTCTATACGAGGACTACACATTTTTTCGTCAGAATCTAACTTCGTCTATAGTATAACTGTAGTGATCCTAAAAAACGTTGTTTAATGCCTCAAAATGGCCGCAAAAGTCAAGGACCCGAACACTAGAAAAAAAACTGCCAGATGAGCCAGTTGGAATAGGTGGGAGGCCACCAAAATCCATCTAGATCAATCCTCCCCTCTTAGTAAGAAATGGTCTCCATTTCATTGAGTTCCCATATCAAAAGAGGAAATTTATGTTGTATTTGGCCCCCAGTGAGTCACATGCCTTGGTGCAGGAGTTGCCCTACTTTGACAACTCGATAAAGATAGATCCTTTGTTGGTGTGTGCCCTTGAAATGTGTGTCAACAATAAGATAATTGGATGCCTATTGTATGCAGTCAAGGTTGAGATCTGTGGGTGTCAATTATATTGTTATCTCTGAGGTATCCAATAATGATGGGAAATATGGTCGAAGGAGATCCACATTGAACATTGGGTGCAAGCCAAGGAAAGGTGGAATGTTGAGCTGAAAATAATTGTCACCCATAGCTTTTGTGATGGTGTAAGGTCCATAACAGAGTGGGAGAATATTCCTATGGGGATCTATAAGGCATTCTTTATGAAAGTGAAACCACAATTTGTCTCCCACCTGAAACTTATGTGGCACTCGGTGTTGATTAGGGTAACGCTTGTACTTGGACTTGTACTTCTATAAAATATCCTGAACCTATTGGCAGATGTGCTGGATCCACTCAATGACCTAGGAGGCTTTTTCAGCTTCAGTTGGAGAAGTATATGAGTCTATTGGGGTGGTTGCAAGAGGTAGTACAACATTCGTGGGACCCAATGGTTGGAATCCCAACCCAACCTAAAAGGGGATGTGGTTGGTTGAGCTATGTAGGGTCAGTTGTAGATATGTTGAACATAGGGAAGAATCTCATCCCATGTATAGGGGTTCTTGGAATTGTGCATGCGTAAGATATGCATGATTATCTGATTGACAACCTCAATTTGGCCATTTGTCTAGGGGTGTAAGGTAGTGGATTTGGTGAGCTTGGTGTCCAACAATGACCAGAGGATCGACCGGAATGTGCTGAGGAACCGGTTGTCCAGATCTGAGACAATGGTTTGTGGGATTCCAAAATGTACCCATACTTGTTCAAATAATATCTTGGCAATGTCCTCTATTGTGATGGTCTTCTTGCAGGAGACTAGGATCACCATCCTGGAAAAGCAATCAATAACCACAAAAACAAAGTCATTTCCCCTCTTGGTGGATGGAAGGCCTGCCATGTAGTCCATTGAGATGGTTGTTGATGGCTTGGCTAGGAGTAGGGAGGGGTGTAAACAAGCCCTGTTTCTTAATGGTCAGTTTGGCAATAACATAGGAAGTGAAGGACCTGGTATACTTGTTGACATCATGTCAAACTTTCGGCCAGTAGAAATGTTTCTACAACATTGCCACTGTCTTTTCCACACCAAGGTGTCCTACCACCTGACTGTAGTGGACTTTCCAAATAATCTTCACTCACTTTCTTGATGGAATGCAAAAGTGGACCAGTTGACACAATAACCCATCCTGAAGATGGAAATTAGCAACAATTGAGTTTGTTCCCAACATTTGGTATGTGGTGGTGAAGTCAAGGTCTATCTCATAGAGGTTGGGCCATATGGAGGTCTCGTGGCTGCAAGAGTTTAGCACCGTGGTGAGTGTCGTGACTGGAGGTCAACTAAGGAAATCAATGAATCAGTTGGTACTGCTTTTTTTATACTTGATGTTGAGGTGGAATTGCTACAATTATGTGGACCACTTATGATGGAGGTCATTCTTCACTTTTCCTTCTGTCTGCATGAACTGCAGAGGCTTATGATCCATGTGGATGATTGTCTCCTTCTTGAGAATGTAATGTCTCCACTGTTAGTAGGCTTTCACAATGGAGTACATTTATTTGTCGTAATTAGGGTAATTACAGACAACATATGATAGTGTTTCCCTATAATAGTCCACGAGGTGGTCATTCAGAGTCAGAACTACAGCCACAACATAGTCCGAAGAATCTGTCTCGATCTCAAAAGGTTTTTGCATGTTTGATAATGAAATTATTGGGGCTGAGAACAAGCATTGTTTTAAATCATCGAACGCTTGTTGTTGGTATAGGCCCCACAATTTTTTTTCCTTTCCACCACCCCTGGTTAATTCATTGAAGGCCCATGCAATATGGGAGAATCCCAACAAGAACTCGTGATAGAAATTGGCAAGGCCTAGGAAGCTCTGAATCTCAGTTAGTGTGGTTGGAGATAGCGAGTCACAAATGACCTGGATCTTGGATAGATACACATGCAAACTATGTTGATCCACTATTTAGCCTAGCTATTGGACCTTGTCCATGATGAAGGATCATTTTTCCAAGTTGGCATATAGCTTGTGTTCTCATAGGGTATGAAACAACTATTGTATGTGTTGCAATTGTTACACCCATGTCTTGTTGTAGATGAGGATGTCATCGAGATACACCCCTACAAAAGTATTGGTGAAAGGTTGAAGTACATCATCCATCATCCTTATGAAATGTTTTGGAGCATTTTTCAAACCAAAGGGCATGACCAACCATTCAAAAATACCTTCTTTCGAATTGAATGAGGTCTTCCATACATATGTTTGTTCTATGGGGAGTTGGTGGTATCTAGACTTAATATCAATCTTAGTGAAGTATTTGTCCCCCTTGATATGATAAAGGAGATCATCGATTCAGGGAATCATGTACCAGTTCCCGACTATGATTTTATTTAGGGATCGGTAATCAATGCAGAGTTGCTAGGTCATGTCTTTATTCTACAACAACACGATTGGGCTCCCACAAGGTGATGAGTTGGGATGGATGTGCCCCTTGTGGAGTAGTTCTTGGATATGTCACTTGATCTCCTCATTCTCTGATAGAGAGAAGTAATAGACTTACCCATTGGGAAGTGGTGTGTTTGGGGTCAGATCGATGGGATGCTTGACCTGAAAGTGCAGAGGTACCTCAATAGGTGAGGAGAAGATATATTTGTATTCAACCATGAACTTGTCCACTTTCTTTTGTTGTGTGAATAGGTCGGCCATGGAGGCCTTGGATGTGTCTATAATCTTTCACTTTCTCTAAAAGTGAATCAAGAAGAAGACAAAATTCTCAATCGAAGAGATGACCTTCTTGCATTGTTTGGCAGAGACCAAGGAAATAACACTAGGTGGGAGTGCTTCGGTTATCTAGTACAATTTCCTGTTCAATGTAGTAATATCACTATGAGGGCTAAAATCATGTATAGCATGAAGTTTCCATAAATAAGGTTGGCCCAAAAGAACATTACAAACTTTGAGAGGATCAACATCACACAATACCTCATCTTTGAAGGGCTTGATGTAGTACGACAGACGAAACTGTTGGCTGATGCAGAGATCACTTCCTTGGTGGAGCTATCCAATGGTGTAGGGTTGTGAGTCTGAGGTTGTCGGTAGGGATAACTGCTTCACAACCTCTTCTGATATGAGGTTCTTCTAGCTACTGATATCAAATATAAAGTGTAGGAAGGTGCCTTTTACCCACATCTGTGAATGAAAGAGGTGCTTGCCTTCTTCTGGCTCATTTGGCACATCGAGCTAGACCTTGTTGGTAGCAATGGTGGCACTGGGTTTCGCATCAATGATCCATATCCCCCCTTATGGTTCAGACTCAGAGTCAATACCTGCATCTAATTTAGAGTCTTTTACCTCATCCACCAACAATTTGTTTGAGAGGAAATCAAAAGTGTTATGTCAGGGGCTCTTATGGAAGTCCCACCACTTGTCGATATCTTTCTTTGTCTCTTTGATTTTGTTGTTTGCTTGCAGCCTAGAATGGTTGTCATGAGGCTGTCCATATTTTCTCTGTCCTTTTTTTTGCGGGTTGGGGATTCCCTTTACTTTCTTTCGATGTGAGGGGTTTCTAGGCCCAAATTGTTGTGTCTTTTGTTTAATCTTTTGTTCGATTTTGACAGCATATCGATAGGTCACACCCAAAGACGAGATGTCCAAAATCTCTATTTAATATTGGATGTATCTATGAGGACCACTGCGATACTTGAGAACTAGATATGGGTAAAATCATGAAGCTGGGTAACACTTTCGTGACAATCGGGTCTCCAAAATTTCTAGCGGCAATTTTTCGGCCGAACAAATATTACTTTCGGCCGAAATATTATTCGGCCGAAAATTTTCACGTCAAATTTAACGG
>ML788795.1:471933-483504 GCA_009831015.1 Picea engelmannii
TATTTTAATTTCATTAGATAAAGAAGTAATTGAAATTAATCCTGAAAAATTATCTCTGATTTCATTTGATTTCTGTTATGTTTTAAATTTAATTTCTGAGGAGCAAGGAACAGATCAATTTTTATGTTTGGAAGATCTTATATGCCATACAATAAAATGGTAAGTTCTCTTTAATGATTTTTTTCCTCTTTTTATTCAATTAATTTTATGGCATTCATTTTAATTTTTTTTTTGGTTAATTTTGTATCAAGGATAGAAGAGTTTCCTCTTCTTGATTTAATTAATTTTATGGAATTCATTTTTTTTTTCTTTTTTGTTAATTTTATGTCTAGGATAGAAGAGAATTTCAGAGAATTTACTTGTTCATGGCTTGGTGCACTGATTCTAGAAATATTATCCGCTTACATTTAAAAAAAATAAAAATGAAAATGGTGGAATTGCCTACACAATCAAATGAAAATGTAGAAGAAAACGAATCTCTGCAACATAAGAAACATGTAAATTAACCTATGGTTTCCCTCTCATAGTTTCCCAGATGTATAATTTCCCAGATATATAAACTTAGAAAATTAAATTAGATTGATTGCAATGTAATAGATTAGTAGATTATATAGATAGAGTATATTTCACATTCAATCTATTCATGGCTCGAGTAGCATAACGATTAGTAGTAACACTAAAAAATGAGAAAGGGTTTCTAGTGCTAACCCGAGCATATCAATGCTGGCATTTGTTAGAGGTTGCTTTGACCAATTTTCCCCTGTCTCTTCCTGTCATTTGGTGCTCTGTTGTGCATGTAGTACACAGTATGAGCAAGTAAACAATAGTTTGGTATGATTTTATTCAATGTCCGTTAGTTTAAGTGTGCCTTTTCAAACTTTCAAATGTGTTAAATATAATGTAACCTCAACAGGTTGACTGTACACTGCCGGTTGGCCAGCTGTCCTGGCCAGCTGTACTTTCTATTCTTGTTTTGCTTGAGCCTATTTAGCTCAGCTATTTCCCTTTGCATAGGACAACTACTTCAAAACTTATTCATTAGCTTCTTCATGTACTCATTTTGTACTCTTCTTCATATATTCTAATATACTGTTTTCTGTTCTATTCTTTCTGTCTGCATTTCTTGCTTCACAATTTATCATGGTATCAGAGCTACAGTAGTAAGCCTCTTCACACAGGCTGGAGAGCAACACGATCCTCAAAGCTTCACGGATATTGAGAGCATTCGACACAGACTTTTCACAAGGCTTGGAGAGTTGTCCATCATACTCTTGAAAGATCCTCCCAGGAAACTTCAACGAGGAAGTTGTCAACTCATACTCACAAAAGATCGTTGTAAGAATCTTATGCAACATAGCAGATCATACTACACTCAAAAGTTTCAAGGAACAGAAACACGAGAAGTAAGAAGAGATCGAGAAGGAAGAAACAGTAAAGATTCTTGTACAATTTTCAAGAATCCTCAAAGATTCACGAAGAAGAGCTGTAAGAGGCGGGAACTCTTGAAGAATTCAAAGCATTTGGTCAAATTCGTGAAAGATAGTTGCAGAAAGAAGAAGCGTCTAAAGCATCTCGGAAATCGCTCAAATATGTCAAAGATTGCAGCAGAGAACAAAGTTCTTGTGAAATTCTTTCAAATCTTTGAAAGATTCACGAATTTTTCTTCCGCAGAAGAAAATCCTTGCAAAGGCAGTAAAGAACGTGTCTCGGGTTCAAAGAAAAACCATCGCGGCCATAAGATTTGTCCTACGAACAGATCCGAGGTGGAAATCCAGTTCAGAAGGGACGAAGAGAGCATGGAAAAGGAAAAAAAAATTCAGCTGTTAGATCTTCTACAAAGGACCGACAACCGTTGGATCAACGAGAAAGTGCATGAGGTTTAGTCCTCTGGAGTTCACAAGAGAAATTTTGACTTATGAAGTCGCGAAATCCCAAAATCATCTGGACCATCCATCAAGTAACATGTGGTGAGATCTCGGCATTTCACTGACTCGCAAGGTGTAAAGGTCAGAAGATAGCCGTGAGAATTTGTGAATTGCGAAATCACGAGTCATTCTAGACCGTTGGATTGTGAAAGATCATGAGCCGTCGATCTTATCCCATCGCAAAATCAGGGATCGGGAGTTGGACGAGCGAAGGAGACTGCTCTCCGAAACCCCGATACGTGAAATTCTGACATCACAAATCGCGAAATCTCGAGAGGATTGTGAGCCGTCCATCTTAGAGGACAAGTGGCTGCAGATCCAAGTGCCATCATTTTAGCATTTTAGAGTTCGGGATATCGGAGGTCTTGTTGACGAAAGGTCAGGACACTCCACGGCGAAAGTCCTGAAATCCCGAAAAGATCACAACCGTCCATTCATTCGGACACGTGGCAGACATCGAAGAAACTGTCGACACTTCAGCTACCAGTGTTTCAAGTTGACAGAGTTTTTTGTGTCATCGGGGGTCACAAATAGTGAAATCCCAAAACGCAGGAGGACTTTCCATCCGGAGGAGATGCGTGGAAAAAATCCACGATCTCGAAAATTTTCCGAAAAAGTGATTTCAGCAAATCGGCAATTCGGACTTCACGTTTTGGAAGTGCAACGTGACGAGGAATCACCAGTCATGAAATACCGATTCGCGAAATATCAATAGGATCTAGACTATTAGATCATCAACGGATCTGGACCGTTGATTGTCCAACAGGAACATTTCGACATTTCGGCATTTGAAGTCCCGCAAGCGAAGGCCACCAACATTTCGGGAATCGACTTTTCGGGAGTCGAGAGACCAAGAGGTTGCTTGTTTGAGTCACGAAACCCTGAAAGGGACTGCGGTCATATCAGGAGAGGTCATGTGGACCAGAGGTATAGCCCAAGGGGCTAACTGAAGTTAACACCATTTCGGCAAATCGGCATTTCAGAGTTCACGGTTTCGGAAACTCTGGGACAAGAGTTATAAACTTCTGAAATAACGAATCGTGAAATCCCGAAGGGATATGGACTGTCAAATCACAGGAAGATCTAGACCGTTGATCTGTGTTTCGGCATATTGGGGATCCCGCATATAGAGGATCAGGCTACTTCATATCACGAAGTCTCGATTCTCGAAATCTCGAAAAGGCTTTTGAAAAGGGCCTTTCCAGCATATTTATCATTTCGGCAAAGTTGAAAGACAAAGAACCAGAAAATCCCATAGCGCTTTAACATCAAGGCGTGTGGTCACATTTCCCGGTGACTAAGGCCAAACTCAAGTCGTTAAGCCCTCTTCAGCACTTCGGCAATCAGAAGTTGGAGAGTTCAAAGCTCTCCTCTAACAGAGTTCTGAAATCACTGCAAGAAAGCAACACACCTAGTTTTACGCTCGGGAGACAGGTAAATACAAATTTTTCTTTCTGTTTTGTTCAATTTTTTTAAATATGGCATCGTCTAGCAATTTAGGACCAACTCAGGGTCCAATTAATCTTGGAAAGAACTACGAGTTCTGGTCTCTTTGGATGAGATCATTCTTGCAAGCACAAGAGTGTTGGGATCCTGTGGATCATGGATATGTGAAACCAAATCAAGAAAACCTGTCCGCCATGACTAATCAGTAGAAAATTGCTCAAGAAATGCAGTGAAACAAAGAAAATAAAGCTAAATTTTGGATTCAAAATTTTGTTGATGAGTCGATTTTTTCAAAAATCACAGGCGTTGGTACTTCAAAACAAGCCTGGGACATCCTTAAATCTTCCTACCAAGGAAATGATGGGATCAAAACAATTAAACTACAGACTTTGAGAACGTAATTCGAGACTCAAAGGATGACAGAGTCTGAAAATGTGGATTAGTTCATGACCAGAGTCATGGGCATCGTGAACCAGATCAGATTGACTGATGAAACCATCACTGATGAACGCATTGTTGAGAAAATCCTCAGAAGTTTACCAAAGAAATTCGAAATGGTTGTAAAAACAATCCTTGAATCCAAGGATATGTCAAGTTTTTCAACAGATGAACTAATTGGTTCTCTGGTGACACATGAGACCAGACTGCATCTCACAGTTGAGTCAATTTCTAATTCTTTCAAAACTCAATTCTCCTTCATCAAAGGGAGAGGTAGAGGAAGAAGCAGAGGTCACCAAGGAAGAGGGAGTAATCAAAGTAACCCTCACTCCAGTGGAGGTAACATAAAACAATATCTAAATCAAAATTTCCAAGGCCAAAGACATCAGCAACAAAATCAACATCAGAATTTCTAGCCTCAAAGAGGTAGAGGGAGAAGATCAAATGACAAAAAAAGAATACAATGCTATTACTGCAAAAAGTATGGGCACTATGAATCTGAATGTAGGAAGAAGCAAGCAGATCAACTCTCGAGTATAGCACATGTGTCAAATCACACAGGAGAAAACTCAGGAGGGATGTTTCTTTCGTGCCACAAGACTGAACAACAACCTAAAGATCTCTGGTTGATGGACAGTGGATGCAGCAATCACATGAAAGGTAACAAAGATTTACTTTCATGCATTGATTCTTCAATCTCATCTGATACTACACTTGGAAATGAATACTTAGTCAAAGTTCAAAGAAAATGAACTATTCCTATTCTTACTAAACAAAATGTAAAGAAAGACATAAACAATGTCTATCATGTTCCAGATCTGAAACATATTTTTCTAAGTGTAGGAAAGCTCATTGAACATGGCTATAAGGTTCTTTTTGAGGGAGCATCTTGCAAGATATATGAAAAAATCCCAAGCAGAAAATTGATTTATGAAATCCACATGACTCAAAATAGGATGTTTCCCCTTACCCTTAGAACTGTAAATTTGATTCAACCATATGCACAAAGTGCATCCACCCTGAATGAAACTATGGTTTGGCATACATGATTTTCACATCTACCATTTAAGAGTCTAAGTCTTCTTCAGAAGAACTCCATGGTCAAAGGTCTTCCTATCTTTAAAGAGAAAGTCCCCCCATGTGAGTCTTGCATACTTGGAAAACATAAGAGAACTAGTTTTCCACAGTCTTCCAATCAAGCCAAACAACATCTTGAACTTATTCACACTGACCTATGTGGACCAATGCAAATAGATTCAATAGGTGGTAGCTTTTACTTTCTAACGTTTACTGATGATTTCGGTAGAAAAATATGGATCTATTTTCTCAGACACAAGTCTGAACTTTTGCAAAATTCAAAGAATTCAACGATGAAGCTGAAAAATAGAGTGACAAATATATCAAAGCACTCAGGTCAGATGGAGGAGGAGAATACAACTCCGGATAATTTGAAAATTTCTACAAATCATAAGGCATTATCATGCAAACAACAACTAGGTATACTCCACAACATAATGGAGTGGCTGAAAGGAAAAATCGGACAATAATGAATATGGCGAGAACACTTCTTAAAGAGAAAAGTTTGTCAAATACTTTTTAGGCTAAAGCAGTAGCATGCTCAATTTATGTCCTGAATAGATCTCCAACCACAAGTCTCAAGATTAAAGTCCCTCAAGAAGCATGGAGTGGGACAAAGCTCATTGTAGCGCATCTAAGGACATCCGGATGCATAGCATACGCTCACATACCTTCCGAATTAAGGAAGAAACTTGATGACAAAAGTGAGAAATTTATTTTCACTGGATATAGTGAAACATCTAAAGGTTACAGGCTTTACAATCCAATCACCAAGAACCTAATTCTCAACAAAGATGTAAAATTTCTAAAAAATCAATTATAGAATGATTCAGAAAATCAACAAATGGACAGTCAAAATCCATTGTTGTCAAGTTCCGAAAATGAAGAAAATTCAAAACCGCAAGTATCTCACACTATTCTTCCAAGATTGCAAGTACAAAGACAACCTGAAAATTCTCAGGATAACTCAACTTCCAGGAGAGAATCATTCTCTGAAGCACAAAGTCAGAGAACTCGAAGTTTGAGAGAAATCCATCAGCAGTTGGATGACTTTGAACAACACCACCTTTTTGCTTAAATGTCATGCCAACCTACATCCTTTAAGGAAGCAGCTAAGGAGCCACATTGGGTTGAAGCCATGAACCAAGAAATTGACTCTATTGAGAAGAACAAGACATGGGATCTTGTTGATTTGCCAAGTCACAAGAAGAATATTGGTGTCAAGTGGGTTTACAAAACTAAACTCAATGAAAAAGGGCAGATTGAAAAGCACAAGGCAAGACTTATTGACAAAGGATTCTCACAACAACTAGGTACTAATTATGGTGAAACTTTTTCTCCAGTAGAAAGATTAGACATTGTAAGGACTCTATTGGCCATAGAATCCCAACACAAATGGAAAGTATACCAGATGGATGTCAAGTCAGCATTCCTGAATGGTTTCTTAGAAGAAGAAGTTTATGTCGATCAACCACCTAGATTTGAAGTCCAAGAGAAACCAGCTTAAGTATATCGATTGAAGAAAGCCTTGTATGGCTTAAAGCAATCTCCAAGAGCTTGGTATAGCAGAATTGACACTTACCTGATCAAAAGTGGCTTCAACAGAAGTCAAAATGAGCCCACTCTTTACACCAAAACAGATCATCATGGTAAAATTTTGATTGTATGTTTATATGTTGATGACTTGATCTATATGGAAAATCTAGAGTTGACAAATTTTAAACATGCCATGAAATCCAAGTTTGAGATGACAGATCTTGGCATAATGAAATATTTTTTAGGGATTTAGGTTGATCAATCAACCAAAGGCATTTTTGTCTGTCAGCAAAAGTATGCAACATACATCCTCAAAAGATTTCGCATGGAAGAATGCAATCTAGTAGAAACCCCCATACCACTAGGCACAAAATTGAGCAAGAAAGATGAAGTTGTAATGTCCCCCACCTCTTAGAGAGGTGATGAGGAGACTCAGTGGCCTGGGCACCCCCACTAGGTCATAGTCTCACACTAAGGGGGGGAAAGTCAAGAAGTTAAAAGTTATATTTTTAAGTTGACTTAAGAAAGGAAAATGATAAATGAGTAAAAGATAACTCAATAGAAGAATAAAATATTAACCGTGGGAGTTAACCTAACTCAACACAGGAATAGAAGATTAACCCTGGGATTTAACCTAAATCAACAAAGAATTAGAAGGAAAAGTATAAGTAAGAGGTTGGGGCACACCTATTACTCATTTTGGTTTTGGATTGGCATTTGCTATTGCTCTTGAGCATTTAGTTTGGGGGGTTTTCTGTACAAATCCTTGTGAGCAACTCAGTGGTGAAATATCCACTCACCTTGTTCCGCAGCTTGGTCTCGGGGATGAAAGACTCCTCCACACCATTCTAGTCTCAGTCCATCTCCATCTAGTGCTTCAGAAGGTAGAAGGTCGTACTATTCTTGTGTTTCCAACAATGGCGCACCATCATCTAGAGGGAGGTTCGATCGAGCTTATCCTAAGGGCCTGGGGCCATTCCGACAGTTGGGTTTTTTTTGTAGGGGCAGGACCATCAATTTGAGGGATTTTGTGGAGGGTAATCATCATTCTACATTTGTCTGCAGATTGGGACATCTTGGAGCCATAGGGGACGTCCTGTGATTCAGTAAAACTCAGATTTAGGGAGATTTGCTTGAGATCTTAGCTCGAAAATTCTCCCACGGGATTCTCATGGCCCGATCTATATTCTTGGAGAGTTTCGGAGCATTTGGAGGCATCCTTCATTAGGGCCAAACCAGCTAGGGTTTCAGTCATCCAGTGGGGCACACCATTCAGTGGAGAATTCAGATCTACGGGGTTCGAGAGTGGATTTGGGGATTTGGACATCTAGGTTGTCCTTACAGTTGCACGATCTATCATTTGGCATATTTCTTAGGATGATTGGACACTTTTGTTAGCAGGGAAGAATTATTGGGGGCTTCAACATTCTAGCAGGACGTGGCACTTTCCAGCTTGGAGGGTGAGCATTAGTATGGCTTAGATCTACTTGATTCAGTCTTCATTGTATATCCAGCCTTTGGAGGCTTATTTTGTATTGTCAGGAGCATTTTGTAGCAGCTCATATCTATTGATTGTACGACCATCTGAGGTTTATGCCAGATCAGACATCTATTGTATTGATCTTACATTACTCATAATAAAAAGGTCAGATCTTTGCTTGTGCTTCTACATCTTCAATATATTGTGATCTCCATGTGTTGATGAATCTTGTATGCACTTAATAACTCAATAAATTAGTAGTAGTTAATGATCCCAAGAAAAAATTTGGCTTGGGATCATTACAGACCTACAATGGACTCTACCCTGTATAAAAGTTTAGTAGGCAGTTTGTTGTATCTTACAGCAACTAGGCCTGACATTATGTATGCAACCAGCCTTGTTTCCAAATTCATGGAATCCCCCAAAGATTCTCATTGGAAAATGGCGAAACAAATTCTGAGATATGTTGCAGGAACTCTCAATTTCATCTTATGGTACACTAAATCTGATAGTAATCAACTTTTTGGTTACACAGACGGTGATTTTGCAGGCAACCTAGATGACAGGAAAAACACATCTGGACATGTTTTTCAACTGGGCACGAGCTTAATCTCATGGGCATCAAAGAAGCAACCAATTTTTTCAATATCTTCTGCAGAGGCAGAGTATGTCGTTGCTACCTCACCTTCTTGTCAGGCTGTGTGGCTGAGAAGAATATTGAAAGATATGTCACATACAGAAAATGATCCAACTCCTATTTTTTGTGATAATACTTCAGCAATTTCTTTATCCAAAAATCATGTGTTTCACAAGAAAAACAAACACATTGACACTTGTTTTCATTTCATATGCGAGCTAGTCAATAATGGTGATATTGTACTACAATTCTGTGGTTCTCGAGATCATCTTGTTGATATCTTTACAAAGCCACTCGGAAAATCGGTTTTTGATTTTCAGAGACAACACTTAGTCATAATCAGTGCTGATGTTTGTAACTCTTGAGTTTAAGAGGGAGTGTTAAATATAATGTAACCTCAATAGGCTGACTGTACACTGCTAGTTGTCCTAGCCAGCTGTACTTTCTATTATTGTTTTGTGTGAGCCTATCTAGCTCAGCTATTTCCCTTTGCATAGGACGACTACTTCAGAACTTCTTCATTAACTTCTTCATGTACTCATTTTGTACTCTTCTTCATATATTCTAATATATTGTTTTCTGTTCTATTCTTTCTCTTTGCATTTCTTGCTTCACAATTTATCAAAATGAGGTAATGATTTCTTATTATATTAACGCTAGGGTTTTCTTGGACGTTACTTTGATATTTTCCCGAAAATATAATTCTTATCCCATTTGGTTCTCTACTATGCATGTCGTGCGACTCCATTTGGTGATCAAACTCCTAATCATTTTACAGGCAATGCTCAGTAAACATTGTTATTCAATTCTAAACTAGAACTTCATTGACGTAAATTCCAAGGTGTGCATGCTATGCTATTTAGTTTAAATTCCAATGTTCCAATGCATAACCGGTTCAATCATGAGATCTGTCAATAGTTGGGTGATTATGTTATTGGAAAATATAGGATCTTGTTCGCATTTAAAATAATAGTAGTTTGTTAGTAGTGCCTTGTTTCAAAGGGAATTGCAATTGATGTAAGTGTGGAAATTCAATTAGTTTAATCTGAAAAGTATATTTTCCACTAAATTAGGTAAAGTACAGGAATCAGAAACTGAAAGGTTGAAAAGGTACATGAATGAAAGGATTACATTGTATTAACTAGATAGAACTTATAGTCTATCTAGCCTATCTATACTGAATTGGGATCCTTTTGTTTTTAAAAGTGTTTCAGGAACGGAGTATCTCTATCTCTTCCAATCCAACTATTTTCACTAAAAATAAATTTGTATCGCTTTTCTGTTCCTACTAGTGTTGCAAGAACATGTCTCTTCTAATCAATGCAAACTTTGGATGTACATCATAATCCTTGTGACATGGTTGCAAACCCATTCATTGCTATTTATATTAGTTCCTATCTCATAATCATATCGGGCACAACTCCATGTTCGAAGTCATTGCTATTTATATTAGTTCCTATCTCATAATCAAAGTGTGCACAACTCCATGTTCCAAGTCATTGCTATTTATATTAGTTCCTATCTCATAATCATATCGTGCACAACTCCATGTTCCCATCCACTTGGAGCATAAACTTCACACCATTTGAAAATATACTTAAAAGAGAAGGTTGAGCACCTTTCATACTAAAACTCTTATTAAATTCCAGGATGGTTGTAATGCATTTCCTCTCATTAAAGGCAGAAATGGTCTAGCTAAGGCCCTATAGAGGTCTTCTAAGAACTAGAGCTTCTTTAAGGGATTATTTTGATGATATTTTAAGTGTATTTTAGTTATTAAGAAGTTTAGGTTCCAAGTGCTTCATAACTTGAGGTGTGCAGTTTAGGATTGTATCATATATATATTGATGGGTAGTGGGTAGTGATGATGTTGGGCTTTGTCTAACTGTTTTATGTTTTGGTTCATGTGGCATAAATCACAATTTTATGTTGTTTAAATTGCATTTTTAAATACAAAAATGGATTCAGCTTGCTGAAAGATCCATAAACACACTGATTACACAAAATTAACCACTCAAATCTGTATATCCGATTTCTTACAAAATTTCAAGCTAAATTAAAAAAAATATATATACTTAAAACAATTAAAATACGACTTTTTAAAATATCTTTAAGTACAGATTTGAAGATCATATTTAGTACTTTAAGTCAAGACAGGTGAGTATGCTATTGGGTAGTGACACATCCACTTGTGTGCATGTATTACTGAGCACAAATGGAGCCTTACAATCTTTACAATCTGGAGATGGCTATTTAATGTAGCGAACAATGATGCGCAATAACCATGTCAATATATATCTGCCAAACCTAGCATCACAACCAAATCCTATTTTTAGGTTTACGAGTTTGTGACTAGTTCTAACCATATCTCTGCCCCTAATTGTAATATATTACCCTGTCCCACTCCAGATCCTCGCTAATTGTAGCCATTAAGTTTTTCCAAACAATAAGGCGGCAGAGAACGTGTCTGTGTGTGCAGAGATAAACAAATTAAAATAATGGTCCTCATTTGGCAGCTGGGCTCTGTGCGTTTTGAGTTGGTACACAAATACTCTCCACTTAAAATAGAATGCGATGTGGAAAAAGTGCGTTAGGTTCATCTAAGTTGGATCAATAGTGTATTAGAGGATTTAAATGCCGTGTTTAGCTTACATCACCTCATGTCATCAATGTATTTGAAAAATACACTAGCGAATTATTATCAACGATCACTCTTATGAGAAAAAGAAAAGGAAAAGAATTAGAAACTGCTTTACTCTTTAAAAAAATATTTTCTAATAACTGAAAGGGATTAATTTCGTGTTTATTGTTACATAATTTAATATATTTTGATTTATATTACCAACTGATTTCTATTAATAATCATCATTATATAAAATAAAATAATTTATTTTTAAGGTTATATATATAATCATTGTATGATTAATAATTTTTAAATATTTATTATATATAATATTTCAAAGAATAATAATTTATTTTTAAATATATATATATATATATATATATATATATATATATATATATATATATAT
>ML788795.1:483570-496600 GCA_009831015.1 Picea engelmannii
ATCATGATTTCTATTAATAATCATCATTATATAAAATAAAATAATTTATTTTTAAGTTTTTATATATAATCATTGTATGATTCATAATTTTTAAATATTTATTATATATAATATTTCGAAAAAAAAAATCATTAATAATACAAATTTATATATATATATATATATATATATATATATATATATATATATATATTAATGTAATTTGGATAAAAATTTTAGACACCAATGCTAAGAATATGTATATAGCAATTTACAAATATATATATATATATATATATAATTTGGATAGAAATTTTAGACACCAATGCTAAGAATATGTATATAGCAATTTACTATTTTGCACCTATTAATTTTACTTTCTATAAGAAAAACAATCTAGATAACAATTGTCCCTATAATAATTTAGAACAATATTTACACTTTGACACTGAGTTGGTCAAACTTTGCATCTTTCAAAACCTAATAATTTGCAATTGAGTAATGAAGTGGCCAGACTCCAACCAAATATCTTGTATTCTTGGAGTATGGACTAGGTAGTAGTGTAGTAGACTATGTGATATGTGATATCTCCATTTCCAACCAAATAACAACTTTTGACCTTTTAAATGACCATGAGCCCAACTCCGATCATAAACCTTTAACCCCAACTCTAAAAATTTCCATCGACAGGAGCTCCATTGAAGAAAATGAATAAGTAAAGTTGAAATTTTCTTAAAAGATTTAAATAGTAAATTAAATATCCTAACATATAAGGACAACACTGAAGAACTCTATCATAATTTTACAAATACCCTTTCCACGTCTATTAACAAGTTCTCTTTAGAGGTGTAGTGTCCTAGACATTAGGTATGCTTCTAATCAGTCTTTAAAACTCGATAAGATCAATATGTACAAATCCCTAATTAAAAAGAAAAAAATGTACTATATCAATAAAAGGAAAGAAAACCTTTCACAAGTATATAAGTTGGATCCTAAAATGTTATGGAGCCAAATTATAAACCACAATACCAAAGAAAATAATAGGATTTCCTTAAGGGACTGGAATTCCTACTTGAAAAGTCTTTACGAGTTCCCTAATTCCATGGACACCATCCCCATTGTCCCTACAGAGGAATAAGTTTTTTCTTTAGATGACATAGAGTTTGTGGTTAAGCGACTTGCAAATGGGAAATCTAAGGACATTGAATGCTACCAAGATGAAAATTTTAAAATCGGAAGGCCTATCCTTATCCCTCACATAATAAATCTCTTCAATTTAGCAGCCAAACAAGGCTTCCCTAAATCCTAGACACAAAGCCTCATTGTTCTTATTTTAAAAAATGGAGATAGAAACATTCGCTTTAATTATAGGACCACTATGATTAGCCCGATTTTAGCAAAGCTTTATGGAATTACTTTGGAAAAGAAGAATAGCCTTTGGCTAGAAAGTCACGGTAAAAGAGCTAAAGGCCACGCGAGGTTTAAGAGATATCATTCAATTGTGGACCATATTGTTACCTTTAGGATCATTTGAGAGGAGTTATGCAATACTAAAACCAATTTCTTTTGTTGACCTTAGAAAAGATTTTGACATGGTTCCTATGAAAAATCTTTGGAATAGGTTGGAAGAGATAAAAGTGCCTCTCAAGTTGAGGGATGTTGCAATAAGGATGTATGAGAATGTTATTTCTAAGTTTAAAAAAACCGAGGGTTGGTCAAAAGATATTAACTGCAATATTGGAATCAAACAAGGTTGTCCCTTGTCTCCTATCCTTTTTGGCATATACATTGACAGGTTAGAAGATTTCTTGGAAAAAGAAGGTTGCGTCGGCCCTACTCTCACTAGTATAGTCATCAATATTCTTCTTTATGTCTATGATATTGTTCTTATGGCAAGGAGTCCCCATGATATTGAAAACCAACTAAGAATCCTCAAGGATTCTTGATCCAATATGGGTATGATTGTTAATACTGATAAGACTAAGGTCATGATTATTAAATCCAATAAGATCACTTATTGATCCGGATTATTTTCAGAATGAAATGAAAGCACACAAATTACAATGAAATACTCATGAAAATTGTGAGAAACAAATAAATACAACAATACTTGATTTCTATTAATCAAATAATTGTAAAGAGACTGTAAAAATACAGAGTGCAAAATTTGATAGAATGGTGGAAACTTTATCTCTGAGAAGATATGTGATGACTATGCTCATTCACATGAAGATCGTTACAATAAGGCTCTGAAATCCTTTTTATGATAAACATGAATTCCAAATCCCTAGACATCCAAAAACCTAACCCTAGGAGATGAAACACCAAAATTCATGTGGGCCTCGTTTGGGTATGTTAATACATTAACTTCCGAGGGTCATAACTTTTTCATATGATCTCTATTTTAGGCGCATGATAGCCCATTTGAAAGGTATTTTTGAGAAATACACATTACGTTGTCAAACTCTGAATCTGTCTACAGTTTGATTGTGGCACCCCAAAAAAACATTTTTTAGGGCCCCAAAATGGCCCTCGAAGTACAAAAATATGTGTTGACATGAAAACTCCCAAATTAAGTCAGTTGGATTAGGTGGGAGGCCACCAGTATCCACCTGGAAGATTTCTAGGAATTCAGATAGCCCCAGAAGTGTAGAACCCATAATTACAAAGAAGTACAAAAGAACATGCTGAAATAAAGAATGACAATAGGATCTAGTTGGAATAGGTTGGTGGCCACCAATATCCACCTGGATCAGTCCTCCCTCATTAGGAAGAAATGGTCTCCATTGTGTTCAGTTCGTAGGGAAGAGGGGAAAGAATTTTCTGAATCTGAATCTTGGTGAGCTATGTGCCTTAATGGAGAAGTTTTGTTTCTTGGTCAGTGGAAGACTCTCACAAACCTATTGTTGGAGGGGTTGAATATGTTCCACCAACCTATTGTCTCTAGATTTGACAGGGCATTGTGCAGGAACCATTGTAGGTGAAGAAACAATATCTTCTTTTTCTTCAGAAATATTTTTTTGTTGGATAGAAGGTGTTGAGGCTACAATGGTTGTAGTGGTATTCTTTGAATCCTTTGAATAGAATATGAAGAGGATGAATTTTGTAGTATGATATATTACATTGTGGTAGTTTTTTGGTGGAGCAATAGTAAGAACTACCTATGGTAGTCTACAGAGATGACTATCAAGAGTAATAATGACACTATGAGGTCTAAACTCATAAACAACATGATGTTTCCACATACATGGTTGGCCCAAAAAAACATCACAATAATCAATAGGGGAAACATCACACACTACCTCATACTTGAAGGGATGTACGCCATAGGACAGGAGACACTACTGGTTGACATTAAGATCTCATTCCTGGTGAAGCCACTCAATATTGTATGGTTATGGGTGTGGCGTTGTCGAAAACCCCAACTGTTTGACGAACTTAACTGAGATGAGTTTATTCTGACTATCATTATCGAAAATGAAATGAAACGGGGTCCCCTTCACCTATATCTGTGAATGGAAGAGGTGCTCCCCCTTTTCAGGATCTATTGGTTTTTTTGGTTGAATTGTTATGGTCGTAGCAGTGGGGTCTGTGTCAATTTTCTATCTAGTTTCAATATTTTCTGGATTGGATTATGAATTAGGGTTCAACTCCTTATCTTTGACCTCAAATAACTTTTATTATTTTGAGCGACACTCATCAGTGTTGAACCAGGTTATTTTGTGGAAGCCACACCACTTCCCAGTGTCATTCTTCATCTTTCCTTTACCCTTCTTGTCCCAGGTCTTGGACTGGTTGTCTAGAGGTTGTTGGTGATCTAGGTTTTATGAGAAGAATGAAATGAATACATATTATAATTATTCTTAACACAAAAAGATAATAATAATAAAGATACAATAACATGGATATAGTAAAACTGGTTTATGTTCAATAAGAAAATGTGTTGAAACTATAAAATGCAACGAAAAATGAGTTTTCTAGAATCGTGGTGGACTATCTCTGAGAAGAGATGTGATGAATGCACTCATTCGCAAGAATATGGTTACAATGAGGCTCTCCAATCCTTTTTACAATAAAAAAGAATTCCAAAACCTTATACATCCGGAAACATAACCTTAGGAGATGAAGTTAGTACACCAACTTCCCAGGGTCGTAACTTCTACATACGATATTCATTTTAGGCACACGATAACCCATTGGAAAGGTCTATCAAAGGAATACATATGTTTCCTTCAGACTCTAACTCTGACTATATTATAATTGTGTCTAGACCTAAAAGCGTTGTTTAGGGCCTAAAAATGGCCCCGGAAGTCAAGGACCCAAAAAATAGAAAGAAACATCCAAACTTCCAAATGAGCTAGCTGGAATAGGTGGGAGGCCAATGAAATCCATATGGATATATCCTCGCCCATTAGGAATAAATGGTCTCCATTGTGTTGAGTTCCCCCATCATATGAGGAAATTCCTATTGGATTTGGCCCCCAATGAGCCACTTGCCTTAGTGCAAGAGCTTCCCTAGTTTGACAACTTGATAAAGTTGGATCATTTGTTGGCGTGTGCCAAGGAAAGGGGGAATGTTGAGATCAAAAGCATTTTCACCAACAACCTTAGTGATGGTGTAAGGTCTATAACAGAGAGGGAGAAGCTTCTGATAGGACCTTTTAATGCGTTCTTTTCGCAAGTGAAACCACACTTTGTCTCCCACCTAAACTTTATGTGGCACCCGATGTTGATCATGGCACTTCTTGTACTTGGAATTGGAATTCTATAAAATATCTTGAACCTGTAAGTGGATGTGATGGATCCATTCAATGAACCAAGAGGCTTTTTCAACTTCAGTTGGAGTAGGATATGAGTCAGTTGGGGTGGCCGCAAGAGGTAGTGAAAAATGCATGGGACCCAATGGTTGGAATTCGAGCCCAACCTGAAAGGGTTTATGTCTGGTTGAGCTATGTAGGGCTTGGTTGTAGCTACGTTGAACATAGGGAAGAATCAAATCCCATCTGTAGGGGTGCTTGTAATTGTACATGTGCAAGATATGATCGATCATATGATTGACGATCTTAGTGTGGCCATTTTTCTAGGGGTGGAAGGTACTGGATTTGGTGAGCTTGGTGTCCAATAATTACCAGAGGCTTGACCATAATGTGTTGAGGAAAAAACTATCCCAATTTGAGACAATGGTTTGTGGGATTAAAAAATGTACCCATATTCGTTCAAAGAAGAGCTTGGCAATGGCCTCTGTTGTGATTTTCTTCTTGCAAGTGACCAGGATCGCCATCTTGGAAAAGCGATCAACAACCACAAAAACACAGTCATTTCCTGTCTTGGTGGATGGAAGGCCCGACTTGTAGTCCATTGAGATGGATTCCCATGGACTGTCAAGATTAGGAAGGGGTGTATATAGGGCCTATATCTTAGTGGTTGGTTTTGTAATAGTCCAGGAAGTGAAGGGCCTGATATATTTGTTGACATCCCTTTGAATTTTTGGCTAGTAGAAATGTTTCTACAACACTTCCACTGTCTTTTTGACACCTAAGTGTCCTGCCACCTGATTGTAGTTGACATACCAAATCATCTTCACTCACTCGCTTGAAGGAACACAGAGATGGCCTAATCGCCACAATAACCCTTCCTAAATATGGAAATTAGCGACAACTGAGTTTGCGCCCAACATTTTTATGTGGTGGTAAAGTTAGGGTCTAACTCATAGAGGTTGGGCCATCTACAGGTCTCATTATTGCAAGAGTCTAACACTGTGGTGAGTGTTCTGGCTGTAGGTTGGCGGAGGAA
The DNA here is from genome assembly GCA_009831015.1 of Picea engelmannii. Lineage (NCBI taxonomy): Eukaryota > Viridiplantae > Streptophyta > Pinopsida > Pinales > Pinaceae > Picea > Picea engelmannii. Next base: position 489,343 of record ML788795.1, read on the forward strand.
ATCAACAAATTGGTAGGTACTGCCTTTTTTATACTTGATGTTGAGGTGGAATTGCTCCAAGTATGGGGACCACTTCTGATGGAGGCCATTCTGCAATTATCATCGTGTCTGCATGAACTATAGTGGCCTATGATTCATGTGGATGATTGTATCCTTCCTGAGAATGTAGTGTCTCCAATGTTGATAGGCATTCACAATGGAGTACATTTCTTTATTGTAATTAGGGTACTTATGGACAACATATGATACTGTCTCGCTGTGATAGGCCATGGGGTGGTCGATTCAAGTGAGAAATGCACCCACATCATAGTCTGAAGCATCTTTCTCGATTTCAAAGGGCTGTTGTAGGTTCGGTAATGAAAGTATTGGGGCTGAGCACAAGCGTTGTTTTAAATCATCAAACACTTGTTGTTGGGACAGGCCCTACATAATTGTTTCCTTACCACCACCTCTGGTTACTTGGCTGAGGGCCCATGAAATATGGGAGAATCCCAAGAAGACCTGTGATATAAATTAGCAAGGCCTAAGAAGATTCAAATCTTAGTGAGTGTGGTTGGGGTTGGCCAGTCACAGATGAACTGGATCTTGACTGGATCCATATGCACACCATGTTGATCCACGATGTATCCTAGGTACTACAACCTATCCATGAAAAAGGAGAATTTTCCCAAGTTGGCATATAGCTTGTGCTACCAAAGGGTATGTACAACTTGTTGAATATGCTACAAGTGTTCCACCCAAGTCTTGTTGTATATGAGGATGTCATCCAAATACACCACTACAAAATTATTGGTGAAAGGTTGCAGGATATCATCTATCATCCTCATGAAATTTGATGGATCATTTTCTAAAGAAAAGGGCATGACTATCCATTCAAAAAAACCTTCTTTTGACTTGAAAGAGGTCCTCAATACATGTGTTTGTTCTATGGGGACCTAGTGGTATCTAGACTTCAGATCAATCTTAGTGAAGTATTTTCCCCCTTGAGATGATCAAGGATATCATTGATTTAGGGAATCAGGTATCCGTTCTCGAATATGATTTTATTTAGGGCTTGATAATCAATGCAGAGTCACTAGGTCCTATCTTTCTTCTGTACCAACATGATTGGGATCCTACAAGGAGATGAGTTGGGACATATCTTCCCCTTTTGGAGAAGTTATTTGTGATGTCTCTTGATCTCCTCATTCTCTAGCAAAGAGCGGCGGTAGACTGGCCAATTGGAATGTGGTGTGTTGGGGGTCAGATTGATGGGATTCTTGACCTGACAATGCATAGGTACCCCAAAAGTTGAGAGGAAGATATATTTGTATTCTACCATGACCTTGTCCAATTTCTTTTTCTATGTGAAGAGGTTGGCCATGGAGAGTGAATCACAAGAAAGAAAAACTTCTCAGTCAGAGAGATGACCTTCTTGTATTTCTTGGAAGAGATCAAGAAAATAGCACTAGGTGGGATTGCTTCATGTATCGTGTACAATTTCCTGTTCAAATTAATAATAACATTGCAAGGAATAGACTTGTATACATAATGAAGTTTCAATAAATAAGGTTGGACCAAAAGAACACTACACAATTTGAGAGGAGAAACATCAAGAAATACCTCATTTTTGAAGGGCTTGATGTCGTATGATAGGCAACATTGTTGGCTGATGTAGAGATCACTTCCTTTCCAGAGCCATCCAATCATGTAGAGATGTGGGTGCGAAATTGTCAGTAGGGATATCTTCTTGAAGACCTATTCTAATATGAGGTTCTTATGGCTACCACTATCAATGATAAATTGCAACAGGGTGTCTTTTGCCAACATCTATGAATGAAAGAGGCGCTCTCCTTCTGGATTGTCTGGTTCACTAGGCTAGACCTTGGTGGAAAAAACAATGGCAATGGGATATGCATTAATGATCCATCTCCCCCCTTCTGGGTCTGACTTAGATTTGGAACCCACATCTTATTTAGAGGCTTTCACGTCAACCACCAACGATTTCTTTGAGCGACAATCAACAATGTTATGCCAGGGGATCTTATCAAAGTCGCACCACTTCTGAGTGTCTTTCTTTGTCTTTCTGATGTCCTTCTTTACTTGTAGCCTAGACTGGTTGTCCTAAGGTTGTTCATATTTTATTTTTCCTTTGTTCTGCAGGTTGGGGCTTCCCTTCACTTGATTTTGATGTGAGGGGTTCCCAGGCCCAAATTTTTGCATCTTTTGTTGAATATTTTTCTCGATTTTGATTACATATTCATAGGTCGCGCCCAAGGACAATATGTCCAAAAAATACATTTCGGCCTGGATGTATCTATGTAGAACAGCATGATACATGAGCACTAGATGTCACTCAGAATCTTTGATACCCAACTTGTTCCACAAGGTATGGAAGATATTTGTGAACTCTGGCACTGCTTGGTCTCTTTCCTGCCACAGTGTGGCCCATTTTGTACACACATCATCATAACTTCTGGAAGGGTAGTATCATTCCTTGATAGCATCCCTGAAGGATTCCCAAGTGACAATGACTGTAAATAATGAGGGTTCCTCTATTTCCTTTTTCTTAGATAAATTTTCCCACCAATATTTGACATAGGGAACGACTTTGAGGAGCACAAACATAATGTTTTCTCTATTCGAAAAGTTATGGGTAGAAAATTCCCTTCTAGCAGATACAACCATTTTTCTACAATGTATGCATCTATATGACCTTCAAATATGGCAATATAAAAGTTGATTTGTACCTTGAAGGGGGATACTCCTCCACTCAAGGAAGATACGTCGCATGTTGGTATACATTGAAGGATTTGTGCAAAACTATCCATCATTTAGTTCCACTTTTGTGTGAGGGATTCCTTGAGAAATTTTTTGAAAGGATCTCTTGTCCCATCATTTTTATTTTCTCCCACCGTGAGAGGTCACTTGGGCTTGAGATAGTTTTTTTACTCAAGAGAAACAAGCTCGAGACCCAATTTTTTGTACTTTAACCATGTCAGGGACATGCATTAAGAACGACAAGGAGTAGACTACTATGATACCACTAATCCAGATTTTATGAGAAGAACGAAATGAATATAGATTATTATTATTCTTAACATAGAAACACAAGAATACCAGAGAGACAATAACAGATATATAGTAAAACAAGTTTCTATTCAATAAGAAAATGTGTTGAAACTATAAAATGCAACACAAAACAAGCTTGATAGAATGGTGGCAGCTTATCTCTGAGAAGATATGTGACGGCTGCAATCATTCGCATGAACATGGTTAAAATTAGGATCTCTAAGATGTTTTACAATAAACAAGAATTCCAAAACCCTAGACATTCAAAAACCTAACCCTAGGAGATTAATTGCCAAAATTCAGGTGGGCCCCGTTGGGGTAAGTTAATACATCAACTTCCCGGGTTCATAACTTCTTCATATGATCTCCGTTTCAGGTGAAATCCCACTGGAAAGGTCTATCCAAGGAATACACATATTTCCATCATAATTTGACTCCATCTATATTCTAATTGTGGTGATCCCTAAAAACGTTGTTTATGGCCTCAAAATGGCCCCGGAAGTCGGGGACCCAAAAGCTAGAAACAAACTGCCAAAATGAGCAAGTTGGAATATATGGGAGGACACCAAAATACATATGGATAAATACTCCACCCTTAATAAGTAACGGTCTCCATTGCTTTGAGTTCCCCCATCAAATGAGGAAATTTCTTCTAGATTTGGCCTCAAGTGAGCCACTTCCCTTGGTGCAGAAACTTCCCTGCTTTGACAACTCAATAAAGATGGATCCTTTGCTAGAGAGTTCCCTTGACCTATGTTTCCATAATATGATAAATGGATTCCTATTGTATGAAGTCAAGGTTGATCTGTGTGTGTGTCAATTGTTCTTCTATCTCTGAGGTGTCCAATAATGGTGGGAAATATGGCCGAAGGAGATCCACGTTGAACATTGGGTGTAGGACAAGGAAAGAGGGAATGTTGAGCTCAAAATAATTGTCACCCAGATCAATGGTGATGGTTTAAGGTTAATAATGGAGTTTTATAAGCCTCTGATGGGGCCTTGAAAGGAATTTTATCTGCAAGTGAAACCACACTTTGTCTCCCACCTGGAACTTATGTGGCACTTAGTGTTGATCATGGCATTGCTTTTACGTGGAATTAGACTTCTGTAAAATATCTCGAACTTATTGGAGGATGGTTTGGATCTGCTCAATAAATCTAGAGGATTTGTCAGCATCAGTTGAATCGGGGGAAGATTCGGCCAGGGTGGCCGCAAGAGGTAGTGAAACATCCATGGGACTAAATAGTTGGAATCCCATCCTGAGATGAAAGGGCCTCTGGCTAGTTGAGCTATGTAGGGATCAGTTGTAGCTATGTTGAACATAGGAAAGACTCTCATACCATGTGTGGGGGTTCTTGTAATTGTACATGCACAGGATATGCATGATCATCTGATTGATGACCTTAGTTTGATCATCTATCTGGAGGTGGAAGGAAGTGGATTTTGTGAGCTTGGTGTCTAGCAGTGACTAGAGGCTCGACCAAAATGTGATGAGAAACCAATTGTACCAATTCGAGAAAAAAAATTGTGGTATTACAAAATGTATGCATAATCATTCAAAGAAGATCTTAGCAATGGACTATGTTGTGATGCTCTTCTTACAGGTGACAAGGATCACCATCTTGAAAAATGAATCAACAACCACAAAAAAAAGAGTCATTTCCCCTCTTGGTGGATGGAAGGCCCAACATCTAGTCCATTGAGATGGATTCTCATGGCCTTTCAAGAGTAGACATGGGGGTTTATAGGCCCTATCTCTTAGTGGTCAGTTTGGCAATAACACAAGTAGTGGAGGACCTGATATACTTGATGACATCCTGTCCAAGTTTCGGCCAATAGAAATGTTGCTACAACATTGCCACTGTCTTTTCAATAGTGAAGTCTCCTTCCACCTGATTGTAGTGGGATTTCCAAATGAGATTATCTTGCTCACTTGATGGAACATAGAGATGGCCTAGTTGGCACAATAGCCCCTCTTGAAGATGGAAATTAGCGACAACTGAGTTTGCACCCAACATTGGGTATGTGGTGGTGAAGTCAGGGTCTGTCTCATGGATGTTGGGACATATGGAGGTCTCATGGCCACAAGAGTCTAGCATCATTGTGAGTGTCACAACTGGATATTAGCAGAGGCAATCAACGAATCGTTTCATACATTCTATTTTATACTTGATGTTGAGGTGGAACCAATACAAATATGTTGACAACTTTTGATGGTGGTGATTTTGCAATTTTCCTTCTGTCTTCATGAACTGCAGTGGCTTATGATCCATGTGGATGACTGTCTCCTTCCTGAGAAAGTAAAGTCTCAACTAATGAAAGGATTGCACGATGGACTACATTTCTTTTTCATAAGTGGGGTACTTACAAACAACACCTGATAGTGTCTAACTATGATAGGCCACATGGTGGTCATGTTGACTGAGAATTGTGCCCACATCATAGTCTAAAGCATCTGTCTCGATCTCAAATGGTTTTTGCAGGTTTGGTAATGAATGTATTAGGGTTGAGCACAAGCGTTGTTTTAAATCATCGAATTCTTGTCGTTGGGACATTCCCCACAAAAATGTTTCCTTACCACCACCCTTGGTTACTTGGTCGAGGGCCCATGCAATATGGGAGATTCCCAACATGAACCTATGATGGAAATTGGAAAGGCCTAAGAAGATTCGAAGCTCAGTGAGTGTGGTTGAGGATGGCCTGTCACGGATGACCTGGATATTGGCTAGATCGACATGCAAAACATGTTGATCCATGTTGTAGCCTAGGTATTAGACTATGTCCATGCCGAAGGATCATTTTTCCAAGTTGGAATATAGTTTGTGTTGTTGTAGGCTGTGCAAAACCTATTGAATATATTGCAATTGTTCCACCCAAGTCTTACTATAGATGAGGATGTCATCCATATACACCACGACAAAAATATCAATGAAAGGTAGCATGATATCGTCCATCATCCTCATGAAATTTGTTGGAGAATTTTTCAAACCAAAGGGCATGACCATCCATTAAAAAATACCTTCTTTTGAATTGAAGGCAGTCTTGCATACATATGTCTATTCTATGGGGACCTGATGGTAGCTAGAATTTAGATCAATCTTATTGAAGTATTTGGCCCCCCTTGATATGATAAAGGATATCGTCAATTCGGGGAATCAGGTACCAGTTCCTCACTGTAATTTTATTTAGGGCCTGATAATCAATGCAGAGTCACCAGGTCCCATCTTCCTTCTACATTAACATGATTGGGATGCCACAAGGCAATTAAATGGGAGGAATGTGCCCCTTGTGGAGTAGTTCTTGGATCTGTTGATTGATCTCCTCATTCTCTAACAGAGAGAAACAATAGATTGGACCATTGGGCAATGGTGCATCGGGTTCAAATCGATGGGATTCTTGATGTGAGATCCCCTAGAAATAAAATATTTTTATTTTGTGTCCTCGAAATTTATTTCCATTTTTGGAAAATTTGAATCTGGAAACTTTTTGCCATTTATGGCAATTTTGAATTTTGAATTTAATAATTGTATTTAATTATTGTGATTGTTGAGCAGAGATCTATTTGGACTCAACTAACTATTTGAATATGACACTTGTATCACAACAAAATAATTATATTAACTGCAGGAGGACAAATGGAACAACCATGTTAAAAATCAGCTGACCATGACTCCATGAGTGGGGAACAAGTTGGAACTGCCTCTGGGCTGATGATTAGAAGTGGAAAATCATAGATTTGGCCACTAGAAGCCCCTGAAAGTCAGGGATTAAGAAAGCCGTGAAAATCCCCAAAGGAGGAAAAAGATCTGGGCAAAGAAAATGAATATATAACATATGCGAGGAGGCAGGATATTGCCAAGTATGCGGGGAAAAGGATTCATGTTCTATCTTGTTGTTATGAACACTATTGAGTAAGTGTGAGGAAAGAGGATGACTATTGGAATTCAAAGGACATTGTTGAGGAGGATTTTTCAACTTCACCCTCATGGATTCATGGTCAGGCTAGGGGGTGAATCATGCAAGTGACTTTGGCTGCCCTGTTCTATGGTTGGGAGGAACGTGGTTGTTCCCTTTGTCTTCCCGCGAATTGGATTCAGATATGTTGATCTACCCCTCTCTATTATGAATGATTGTGTTTTTAGTTCGATGTCTTATTGAATCCGAACTGGTATGATGTCCACTCTCTGTCTGAATGATTTTTTTTTTT
>ML788795.1:496617-507095 GCA_009831015.1 Picea engelmannii
TATATTCATAATACATCTTCTGGAATGATTCTTGCAGTTAATAGATGCAAAGAGCTAGCACTATTAACATGTAATATACTGATTAAAAGAAACTCTAATTGAATACAATAAAGAATACCCTATATAGAAAAATGTTATCCTATTTTACCCCTTCTGCAGAGTATAAGCGTATAAAGCTCTTTAGTTAGACCTTCGGAATCCTATTAGGTAAATGGATATTGAATCCTTCCATGCCTATTGTCTCACAAAATGAAAGTGACACCTGTAAAGGACCAATTTTTTTTGGAAATTGAAGGGATCTGGAAAACCCCCTTTTGTTTTATCCAATGCTAAACAATCTTGGGAATTTACATCTATCAGAAGAATTCTTTTTTCTCTTTATGCCTTCCTTGTTTTGTTCAAATGGTCTTCCTTTTCCACAGTTATGTTTTATGACGAATTTAACAAATTACGTAACCTTGAACTGCTAACCCTTCTTTCACATTTCGGGAGTTGTTGCAGGATAGGTTTGGGCAGTGGAAACCCCGAAACCCCGAATTCTGAAATCCCGAAAAGCGGGTCTCACCATTGCCTTTTCAAAACTTTGGGAAATTTTTTGTACTGGGGTTTTGACTTTTGTATTCACGAAACCTCGAAACCCCGGATTCTAAAATCCTGAAATACAGGTCTCATCTTTTCCTTTTCGAAACATCGGGAAATATTTTGTACCGAGGTTTTGAATTTTGTATTCATGAAACCCCGAAACCCCGAATTATGAAATCTTGAAATATGGGTCTCACCTTTACCCTTTCGGAATTCAAGAGTTGATGTGTGTTTATTTTTTACTATTCAACTCGTGAAATCCCGAACTCCGAAATCCTGACATGCTGGTCACTTTCACAATTTTGAAAATTTGTTGTATGTTGGATGTTCATATTTGAAAACCCTGAAATCCTGAAGTGTTGGTCCCTTATTCTTCCACCTTTAGGATTTTGGGAATTGCTATGTGTTGATGTTGGTTTCTGTACTGGCGAAACCCCAGACTATGAGATCCTGAAGTGTTGTTCACTTTTTTTGTAATTTCATGAGTTGCGGTGTGATAGTGTTTGGCTTTTGTACTCACAAAATCCTGAAACCCCGAGGAACAGGTCCCACCTTCCTTTTCACATTTCCTAGGTTGAACATGTGAGGCTTGGCCCTTGCACTCGCAAAGTTCAGAACCCCGAAACCCTGAAGCGCTAGTCCAACCTTTCCATTTTTTTCATTTCGGAGGTTGAATAGGTAAGGCTCGAGCGCTTGCACTCGCGAAGTTCGAAATCCTGAAACCCCGACATGCTGGACCCACTTTCGCGAATTCGAGAGATGTCATTTTTTGATGTTTTGGGATTTTAAAAACTGCAAAATTTCGAATCCTGAAACCTCGAAGTACTGAGGCCACAATCTTCCAGTTTTTTCATGTTTTGGAAAACAATGTGGCCCCTTTGTATTTGTGTGTTCGACATTGGAAAATTGTCGAAACCTGTTTGAACATTGTCTTTCAAAATAATCTATAGGAGCATAGCAGGAATTATTGGTTATATGAACAACTCTGACATGGTAAGGAATGGACTGGTAGGATCGATGGAGAATTTTTATCCGAGACAGAGGTAGGATAAAAGATAAGAGATAACATTATGAGTCACTATGTACAGGGTGAGACAAGTACAAAATTTGTTGTATTGGAAGGTTTTAATCTAGTTAAATCGATTTGTACTCTGATGTTTGTTTTCCATGAAAACATGCACCCTTAAGTATCTCAAACCTTTCATAATTAGATTGTGGATATAAATAAAAATTACCTTCTCTTAAATTTTGAGCTTAAATGAAAGGGAATTTCGTCATAGATTTTTTTTTTATGGTAAATTTGAGGTTCATTACATATGGTATCAGAGCCAAAGTTACAACACTGGGCCTGAACAGGGCCACATTGATTGCTTAATATATATTCTGATTTTTGAAATAACTAATAAATCTTTTGGATTACAAACATAAAGCTTTTATGTTTTTTGTTGAATAATGGCAGCTCAAGAAGGTGCAAAAATCAAGGAGGAAGAGAATCTACAACAAAGACCTCCTAGAGATCCAAGACAGAACAATGGTGGAAGCTCACCCACAGAGGTGTTGGAAACAATGAGAAACCTTATAGTTGAACTACAGGTTTTCAAGGCTGACAATGAAAAATTGAAGAAGGCATAGTAGGAACAACAATAGATAAATGAATTCCTACTGCGTAGTATAGTAACCAAGAAAAGTCCAAAGGATGATAACCCTGAGGAAGAGGTCAGCAAAAGGGCCTCCAAGAACTCTGGTGCGAAAATAGAAAGAGGAGATAGTTCGTCTGAAAGGACACCTTCAGATGAAGACAAAACCATACCAAACAAAAAAAGAAAACAAATAGACCACCTTGAAGAAGAATTTAAAAAGATTAAACCAACTACTTTTTATGGAGAATCTAGGACAAAAGAAGAAGTTGAGGCATGGTTGTTGGACGTCAAAAAACACTTCCAAATCTATAACTATTCTAGTAACATGAAGGTCAAAATGGTCATCTACAATCTAAAAGGGAAGGCCAACATTTGGTGGCAGGACCTGAAACTGGCCAAGGGCCTAAAGGAGAAACAGTTGGAATGGTCTGACTTCAAGAAGTATTTCAAGAAACAATACCTTTCTAAAAGATATTATGAAAGGAAGACAAAATAATTTTATGAATTATGACTCAGACAAATGACGATGGATGACCTTATAAATAAATTTCTGGAACTCCTAAGGTTTGTACCATACATCCGGGAGGATAAAGTAAAAATCTAGCGATTCTTAAGCTGTTTACCACAATCCTACAGGGACAAAATTGAGTTTGAGAATCCCAAATCATTGAGTGAGGCATTCAGGAAGGCACGGATGTGCTATGACCAGTATAAACAACTGGTAGAGTTTCCAAAGACCTGGAAAGATAAGAGGCAAGATGGAATGCACTAGCGGAAGAAGGGATACCAGTTAGCTACTTATCAGAATGCAACAAAAAGTTTCCCAAGGAAGGATTTTTACTCCAATCATCTGAATACGCAAGGTAGCATTAAACCGGTAAACCTGGGAATGAAGAAGTTTGGGGACAAATCCCACGAACCATTAAAGTGTTGGGAGTGTGGAGAGCCTCATCTAAGGAGGAACTGTCCACATTTAATTGCACCAAACAGAACTGTTGTTCACAACTTGCAGGAAGCATCGACAGTGGGAGACATGGGCAGAAGTCTACATCCGATAAATGCAACCATAGATGGTCGACAAGCTAACCACCAGTCCTCAGTGGTAGAGATCGAAGGTAAAATCCATGAAAATTGAATTTCTATTTTAATTGACCCTGGAGATACGTTAAGTTATATTACTCCCGATGTAGTAGAGTTGAATAAACTTAAGAAACAAAAGCGTGAAAAATCATGTCTTGTACAACTAGCAATAGGTACTAAAAGAAAAGTAGTTAACTTTATTTCTGATCTTGAGTTCAACTTAGATGGTCAAACGATAAGGACCAATCTAAACATCCTACCACTAGGATCTTATGATATGATTATCGGGATGGATTGGTTGGAACAACACAAAGCAGTATTAGACTGTTATATAAAGATACTTAGCTATAAAGACAATTTTGGCACTGTTAGAACAACCCAAGTCATACCAAAACCTGTATCAGTTAGACAAGATTCAGTGATGCAACTCAAGAAATGTATTAGAAAGGGATGTCAAGTTTATGCCATCCAAGTTACGAATCTATTAGAAAAAGAAGATAAGCCAAAGTTAGAAGACTTTGCTATCCTACATGAATTCAGAGACATGTTTGTGGATGAGATACCATAATTACCTCCTAGAAGGGAAATGGACTTCTCCATAGACCTACTACCCGGTTCAGCCCCTATCTCAAAATCACCCTACCGAATGAGTCTACTAGAAATGACAGAATTAAAAATACAATTACAGGAATTGTTGGACAACGAGTATATTAGACCAAGTGTCTCGCCATGGGGAGCACCAGTCCTCTTTGTGAAAAAGAAAGATGATACTCTCAGACTATGCATCGATTATAGACAACTGAACAAAGTGACCATTAAGAAAAAATACCCCTTACCCAGGATAAATATTCTGTTCGATCAAGTTGGTGGGGCCAAGATCTTCTCAAAATTGGATTTACGATCCGGATATCATCAAGTTAGGATAAAAGACTAGGACATAAACAAAATAGCTTTTTGAAAAAGATACAGACACTACGAGTTTGTAGTCATACCTTTCGGACTCACTAATGCACCAGCCACATTTATGTGCTTGATGAACAACATTTTTAGCCAATACTTAGACAAATTCGTAGTGGTTTTTATAGACGATATTCTGGTCTATTTTAAAATTGAGGAGGAACATGATGAACACTTATGAATAGTTTTTCAAACACTAAGGAAACACAAACTATACAAAAAATTCGACAAATGTGATTTTTATTGAAAAAAAATACAATATTTAGGACATGTCATTTCCTCGGAAGGTATTGTCGTAGACCCGAAAAGGATAAAAGCCATTATGGAATGGCCAGTGCCTAAGGATGTGGTAGATATCCGGTCATTCATGGGAATCACTGGATATTATTGCAGATTTATAGAAGGGTTCTCCAAAATAGCCTACCCTATAATGTCATTACAAAAGAAAGGGACCAAGTTTAACTGGTCCCAAAAGTGTCAAGATAGTTATAACAAGATAAGAGAATTATTGACATCAACGCCCATTTTGAAGGTAGCAGAACCAGATAAAGACTTCACAGTATGCATTGATGCAAGTAAAGAGGGACTAGGTGGCGTTCTAACTCAGGAAGGGTACATGATTTGTTATGAATCCTAGAAATTAAAGGAACACGAGCAAAATTATGTCTCTCATGACTTAGAATTGGCAGCAGTAATACATGCCTTAAAAATGTGGCGACACTATATAATGGGTAGAAAATTCTTAATGTTGATGGATAATAGTAGAGTTAAATATTTGTTTAACCAACTAGACCTTAATGCAAGATAAGCAAGGTGGCTAGCTTTCCTGAGCGAATTCGATTTTGAGGTCAGACATATCAAGGGTAAGGAAAATAAAGTAGCATATGCTCTAAGAAAAAGAGTCCATGGGTTATTTGAGATAAATATCAGTAGAGCAGAAAGTGACCTGGAACAAAGAATAAAAACGATAGGTAATAACGATGGAAATTACACTAAGCTGATGGAAAATTTTCAAAACAGTATCACAAACTCAGATAAACCAAATATAAGTATCGACAAACAAGGACTATTAAGGTTTAAAAATAGACTTTACATACAAGACTCAATAGCGCTAAAATTAACTATTTTAGACGAAGTGCATAAGAAACCATACTCTGGCCATCCAAGTTACCAGAAAACAATAACAATACTCAGAAAAATATTTTACTGACCTAATATGAAGGGAGAACTGGAAAAATACTTGGCTAGGTGCCCAGATTATCAGCAAGTTAAGGCCAAACACCATCATCCAACCAACCTATTACAACCATTACCAATACCAGAATTGAAATGGGTGACAATCTCAGTGGACTTTATCACAGGTTTGCCTAAAACCTAGAAACAAAATAATTCAATCATGGTTGTAATCGATAAACTCAGTAAGTCTGGACACTTTATTCCTGTAAAGACTACTTTTAAAGATATTAACATTGCTGAAATATTTATGAAAGAAATTTTTATACTACATGGTATTCCTAAAATGGTGATTTTAGATAGAGACGTAAAATTCAGTGATTTTAGATAGAGACGTAAAATTCACATCTTCTTTTTGGAAGGAATTGTTTGCAGGGATAAATACTAATTTGAATTTTAGCACGAGTTATCATCCACAAATGGATGGACAGACCGAAAGGAAAAACCAAAACATAGAAGATATGCTCTGCATGTATGTAAGAAAAACACCGAACAAGTGGGAAGACTACCTACACTTGGTAGAATTTGCATATAACAATGGGTACCAAACTTCGGCTAGGTTGAGCCATTTTGAAATACTGTATGGAAAAAAGTGTACAACTCCAATTAGTTGGGATAACCCGGCTGATAGACTCATGGTTGGACTAGAGATGCTTCAAGAAATGGAGAACATGGTAAAAAGGGTACAACAAAACTTGAAAGAAGCACAAGACAGACAAAAGAGCTATGCAGATCAGAAAAGAAGACACTTGGAATTTCAAGTGGGAGACCATGTTTACTTGAAGGTCAAAGCGCATAAAATCTCACTGAAAATAGGGAATTGTGCCAAGCTGGCACCCAGGTTTTGTGAGCCCTTCGAGATACTAGCTCAAATTGGACTCGTAGCATATCAATTTGCACTTCCAGCTAATCTAAGAATTCATAATGTATTTCATGTTTCTTTTTTGAAAAAGTATATTCATGACCCTACTCATATCATTGATTGGAACTTGGTGTAGGTGGAACCCGAGGGTGAGTTCTAGGTGGAACCCATGTGCATTCTGAACTGGAGAGAATTAACACTTCGGAATAGAGTCGTCGCTCAGGTAAAGATGCAATGGAAGCACTTTAGTCTTGAGGAGGCCACTTGGGAATTGGAGGGAGATTTGTAGAAATATCATCCAATCGTGTTCCAGGAAAGGAACGAACACTGAGGACAGTTTTTTACTGAAGGGGGAAAGGATGTGACATCCCCTAAAAATAAAATATTTTTGTTTTGTGTGCTTGAAATTTATTTCTGTTCTTCGCAAATTCGAATCTAGAAAATTTTTGCCATTTATGGCAATTTCGAATTTCGAATTTAATAAGTGTATTTAATTATTGTGACTATTGAGTAGAGATCTATTTGGACTCAAATAACTATTTGACTATGACACTTGTATCACAACAGAGTAATTATATTAACTGCAGGAGGAAAAATGGAACAACCATGTTATAAATCAGCTGACCATTACTCCATGAGTGGGGAACAAGTTGGAACTGCCTGTGGAATGATGATTAAAAGTGGAAAATCAGAGATTTGGCCACTGGCAGCCCCTAAAAGTCAAGGATTAAGAAAGCTGGGAAAATCCCCAAAGGAGGAAAAAGACCTGGGAAAAGAAAATGAATATATAGCACATGTGAGGAGGCAGGACGTTTCCAAGTATGCGGGGAAAAGGATTCTTGTGCTCTCTTGCTATTATGAACACCGTTGATTAAGTGTGAGGCAAGAGAAGGACTATTTGAATTTGAAGGACATTGTTGAGGAATGGTCAGGCTAGAGGTGAATCGGGCAAGTGACTTTGGCTGCCCTGTTCTACGATTGGGAGGAACGTGGTTGCTCCCTTTGTCTTCCCACGAATTGGATTCAGATATGTTGATCTACCCCTCTCTATTATGAATGACTATGTTTTTAGTTTGATGTATTATTGAATCCAAACTGGTATGATGTCCACTCTCTCTCTGAATGAATTTTTTTTTTACGCATTGTATTGAACAAGTTGGAACTGTAACATTTTTCCATTTTTGTTTGTTATGGGGAGTATATGTGAATGAAATCTGTGTTTATATATATATATATATATATATTCATAATACATCTGCTGGAATGATTCTTGCATTTACTAGATGCACAAATCTAACACTATTAACATGCAATACACTGATTAAAAGCGGCTCTAATTGAATACAATAAAGATTACCCTATACAGAAAAATGTTATCCTATTTTACCCCTTCTGCAGAGTATAAGCATATAAATCTATTTAGTTAGACCTTCGGAATCCTATTAGGTAAATGGATATTGAATCCTTCCACACCTACTCTCTCAGAAAATGAAAGTGAGGACACCTGTAAACAACCAATTTTTTTTGGAAATTGAAGGGATCTAGAAAACCCCCTTTTGTTTTATCCAATGCTAAACAATCTTGGGAATTGACATCTATCAGAAGAATTCTTTTTTTTCTTTATGCCTTCCTTGTTTTCTTCAAATGGTCTTCCTTTTCCAGAGTTAAGTTTTATGATGAATTTAAGAAATTACGTAACCCCGAACTGCTAACCCTTCTTTCACATTTTGGGATTCATTGCAGGATAGGTTTGGCAATGGAAACTTTGAAACCCTGAATTCTAAAATCTTAAAATATGGGTCTCACCGTTGGCTTCTCGGAACTTCGAGAAATATTTTGTACTGGGGTTTTGACTTTTGTATTCACGAAACCCCGAAACCCCGAATTCCGAAATCCTGAAATACAGGTTTCACCTTTGCCTTTTCGGAACTTCAGGAAATATTTTGTACTAGGGCTTTGAATTTTGTATTCACGAAACACTGAATTCTGAAATCTTGAAATATGGGTCTCACATTTACCCTTTCAAAATTTGGGAGTTTATGTGTGTTTATTTTTTACTATTGAACTCGTGAAATCCCTAAATCCGAAATCTCGACATACTGGTCACTTTCACGATTTCAAAAGTTTGTTGTATGTTGGATGTTGATATTTGAAAACCCTGAAACCCTGAATCCCAAAATATCGAAGTGTTGGTCCCACATCCTTCCACCTTTCGGATTTTGGGAATTGTTGTGTGATGATGTTGGTTTCTGTACTCACGAAACCCCGAACTCTGAGATCCCGAAGTGCTGGTCACTTTTTTTGTAATTTCGGGAGTTGTGGTGTGATAGTGTTTGGCTTCTATACTCGCGAAATCCCGAAACCCCAAGGAACGGGTCCCACCTTCCTTTTCACATTTTGGAGGTTGAACATGTGAGGCTTGGGTGCTTGCACTCGCGAAGTTATGAACCCTGAAACCCCGAAGCGCTAGTCCAACCTTTCCACTTTTTGCATTTCGGACGTTGAATAGGCAAGGCTCGAGATCTTGCACTCATGAAGTCTCGAACCCCGAAACACTGACATGTTGGACCCACTTTCGTGAATTCAAGAGATGACATGTTTTCATGTCATGGGATTTTGAAAACCACGTAATTTCGAACCCCAAAACCCTAAAGTACTGAGGCCATAGTATTCTAATTTTTTCACGTTTTGGAAAACAACATGGCCCCTTTATATTTGTGTGTTCAGCATTGGAAAATCGTCAAAACCCGTTTGAACACTATATTTCACAAAACTTTGTAGGAGCATAACAGGAATTATTGGTTATATGAACAACTCTCACATGGTAAGGAATGGACTGGTAGGATCGATGGAGAATTTTTATCCGAGATAGATGTAGGATAAAAGATAATAGATAACATTATGAGTCACTATGTACAGGGCGGGACAAGTACATAATTTGTTGTATTGGAAGGTTTTAATCTAGTTAAATCGATGTGTAGTGTGATGTTGTTTGCCATGAAAAAATGCACCTTTAATCATCTTGAACCTTTCATAATTATATTGTGGACAAAAATAAAAATTACCTTCTCTTAAATTCTGAGATTAAACGAAAGGGAATTTCGTCATAGAATTTTTTTTTTATGGTAAATTTGAGGTTTATTATACTTGACCTGAAAGTGCAGAGGTACCCCGATAGGTGAGGAGATATATCTTTGTATTATTCCATGACCTTGTCCACTTTCTTCTGCTATGTGGAGAGGTCGTTCAAGGAGGCCCTAGATGTGGTTGCAATATATTTCTTTCTCTGAGAGTGAATCACAAAGAAGACAAACTTCCCAGTTTGAGAGATGACCTTCCCACATTGCTTCGTAGATATCAAGGAAATAAAACTAGGTGGGATTGCTTCGGGTATCCTATACAATTTCTTGTTCAAAGTAATAATAACACTACAAGGCCTAGACTCATATACAACATGACATTTCCATAAATAAGGTTGTCCCAAAAGAACATTAGAAAATCTGAGAGGAGAAACATCACACAATAACTCATATTTGAAGTGCTTGATGTTGTACAACATGCGGCATTATTGGTTGATGTAGAGATCGATTCCTTGGCATAGCCATCCAATGGTGTAGGGTTGTGGGTGCAACATTTTCAGCAGGGCTAGTTGCTTGATGACCTCTTCTGAGATGAGGTTCTTTTGGCTATTGCTATCAATCATAAAGTGTGGAGGAGTGCCTTTTACCCACATTTTTGTATGAAATAGGTGCTCACCTTCTTCTTTCTCACCTGGTTCATTGGGCTGGACCTTGCTGGTAGAAACAATGGCATTGGTGTAACATCCCGCTCTGGCGCACTTACCTAACTTATTCTTTGAGGACACTTGCTCGCAAGTGATCTGGATGTATATGATGATAAAACTTTTTTCATTATGATGCTTTGAGTTATATGACAGGATGTTTTTACTACCTTGGTGTAGACAGGTGCTGCTGACTCAGCTTCTTTGAGTGTGCAGGGTGTCAGACCTGGAGGATGCAGAGGCATCTGTGGAACTCCCTTGGACTCCGGATTGAGTCGGGGAGTGGGGTATTTGAGTTGTTTCATTTATGATGACATTGTTTCATTTTGATGATGTACTATTG
>ML788796.1:11585-27278 GCA_009831015.1 Picea engelmannii
ATATTCACTGGACATTTTTGGACATAATTATTTTCTTGTTTGGGTACTCAATTGGCTCATAGCTCATCCTATCATCCTCAATCTGATGGACAAACCAAGATAGTGAACAAATGTCTGGAAGGCTACCTTCGTTGCTTTGTCTCGTTGCATGCAAATGTTCTGTTAAGCCCTAATGTTGGCTCATTACCGCTTAATTGGGGCATATTATATTAGTAATGTTATTTTATTTATGTCGGCTTTAGGCCATTAGTTTTAATTATACCTCCTATTCTCCTATATATACCAAGGAGACATTTTCATTTTGAATCATCTTGTACTTGAACATTTAAGTGGGGTAAAAGGAGGTCACCCCCTCGAAGAGGCTTATTATCTGAAATTATCTCTATTTCAAGGCGTTGAGTACTTTTCCTGAGGTTTTTCCATGCTATATAGATGTTTGGTTCTTAACATGTTCACATAAATAAAGCAGTTCCAAACACCTATTAGTTCACCTACAACACCAAAAATTCATTTCCAAGAGGCAAAAAAAATACAACTAGACAAAAAATTGGCATGAGTTGAATCACTAAAGGAAGTGCGTGCACAATGTGTGGGCCAAAGAAGCCTGTAGAGTGCATAATGCGCCATTTGTGTGACTGTGTACAAGAAAATTTGTGCACTCTTATGAACGGTGCATTTATGGTTCTTTTCGGCCCCTCAACCACTTATGGACCATATCCCAACTTGATTTGACCCTCATATCTGAGCTAAATCTAAATGGGAGGTTGGTTAAAGACCAAAGGGTGCCCTAAAGGGACCCTTGTTCACACCAAGAACCAGTTGAATAATGCCTTTAGACATGCTATAAATGGAGGCCATGGGTGCACTAAGAATTTAAGATTTCCATAGTATTGTTATGTTTCCTCAATCCTCCCTTGAAAATCCTCTTTTGTCCTTGGAGCATTCTAGCAACATTCCAATAGGCCATTCCACTCACCTATTGAGGGAATAGGATTTGATTTCTTCACCATTTTCTTTCTAGTTTATCATTGTAAGAAGAGATATCCATTAGGGAACTCAAGAGCCCTCCCAAGGAGGAAGAGGGGATCCATAAGTCCTCCTTTATCTATGGTGTTTTTCCAACTAATATAGTTATCCATTGGTGGCATAATCTTGGTCATTTGGTTGATTGATTTTGGGTCAAAGTTTCTTATGAATTCTAGTTTTATTTCCTTAGTTGTTTTTAGTTTATTTACTTGTTTATTTAATGTGCTTGGATTGTCTAACTCATGCACTAACCTCTATATTGTCTAGTAGGCCCAACTAGACTTGTAAGTGCCCTTGTTTTTCTCACCCAAGTGACACCAATGCAATATATTGATGATATTGAAACCATGGTAATCTAAACAACTCAATATAAACCAAGAGGCAAAGGCTCAAATAAACAAGTGATTCATATTTATTAGTGAAATGAAAGGAAAAAAAAACTTAATACAATAACACAGAGATACAGAGAACAACAAAATATATCCAGTGAACAATAACTTCTAATGAATAAATAGAATAGGCTAAAACTGTAAAATTGCATAACTAAAAACAACTTGGTTGAATGGTGGTAGCTATCTATGAGAAGAGATGTGGTTGCTACGTGCATCCATCTTAGCAGAATGATTACAATGAGGCTCTAGATTCCTTTTTAACATTACTCATGAATTCCAAAACCATATACATCCAAAAACCCAACCCTAGGAGACGAAACTCCAAAAGTTATGTGCGCCTCGATGGGTAAGTTGTTACCTCAACTTCTCGGGGTCGTAACCTTTGCATACGAACTCCGTTTTAGGCCCGTGATAGCCTGTTGGAAATGTATTTTTGAGAACTACACATTATGTCTTCAAACTCTGACTTCGTCTATATTTTTTCCATGGAAAGCCCCAAAAAAAAATTTAAGGCCAGAAAACTGCCCTAGAAGTACAGAAAGATGCACTGACATGAAAAAGTCCAAAATAAGCTAGTTGGATTAGGTGGCAGCCACCAATATCCACCTAGAAGCTATGTAGGGTTTTAGATAGCCTCGAAAGTGTAGAACCCACAATTACAAATAATTACAGAAGAACGTGTTGAACTAACAACTGTCAAGAGGAGTCAGTTGGAATAGGTGGGTGGCCACCAATATCCACCTGGAATAGTCCTCCGCCCTTAGGAAGAAATGGTATCCATTGCATTGACTACCCCCATTAGGTGAGGAAATTTCTATTGAATTTGGCCCCAGGTGAGCCACTTTCCTTAGTGTAGGAGTTGCCTTTCCTTGACAACCCTATAAAGTTAGATCCTATGTTGGCGAGTTCCCTTGACCTGTGTGTCAACTATCTGATCAATGGATGCCTATTCCATGAAGTCAGGGTTGAGCTCTATTGGTGTCAACTGTTATGTGATATCTGAGGTCTCCAATAATGGTGGAAAATATGGTTGAAGTAGGTCCACATTGAACATTAGGTGCAATCCAAGGAAGGGTGGAGTGTTGAGCTCAAAAGAATTGCTACCCACAATCTTGGTGATATTCTAAGGCCCATACTGGAGTGGGAAGAGCTTCTGATGTGGTCTTGTAATGTGCTCTTTCTACAAATGTAACCAGACCTTGTCTCCCACCTAAAACTGGTGCGATACCTAGTGTTGATCATGGCGTTGCTTGTACTTAGCATTGTCTTTTCGCAAAATCTCATGGACCTATTGGCGGATGTGTTAAATCATCTTAATGAATCTAGTGGATTTGTCCACCTCAGAATGAACATGGGAAGATTCTTCTTGTGTGGTTGCAAGAGGTAGTGAAACATCAATGAGACCCAAGGGTTGGAATCCCAGCCCCACCTAAAATGGGCTATGGTTGGTGGAGCTATGGAGAGCCATGTTGTAGTTGTGTTAAACATAGGGAAGACTATCATCCCATGTACATGGATGCTTAGAGTTGTACATGCGCGAGATGTGCATAGTCATCCGATTGACGACCTATGTCTATCCATCAGTTTGGGGGTGGAAAGTAGTGGATTTAGTGAGCTTAGTGTCCAACAGTGACCAGAGACTCAACCAAAATGTGTTGAGGAAAATGTTGTCCCAGTTTGAGGTGATGGTCTATGGTATCCAAAAATGGACCTGTTATCACACTAAGCTGCCTTGGGTCTTTTGTTTGTTTTTATCCTTTTCTAAGCCTTAGATTTTAATTTTTTAAGTTCACCCCTTTTAAATTTATGTTTGTTAGGACCCCTTAGATAAATAAAGTGTTGAGTCATAACTTATGTTTTGATCCTCAATTGATTTTTGGACTTAGAACCATTTTAGTTCATGACTCAATATTTGGTCCCCTTCATGATTCATTACTAGGATCGATCCTTCCCACAACTAGACCGATGTGACACACCATTTTCCTCATTCATGACCTCGTAGACATGCCTTGTTGTCCTTGCTTACCTGTCCAATCATTTTTTAAATTGGAGCACTACCCACTCATCAGACATTTCCTTAGCGCCTTTCTCGTTCATCATGTTTCTATCACGAGTTATGATTACCACAAATGATGTCATGTTCCTTGTTTTCAGTGCCAGGAGTTGGTTAAAAGATACCTTCAAGATCTCGTATTTACGATCCCTGATAATGGTTTGTGATTTTGAAAAACTCAAGAGTGTTGCACTGTGCAAACTCACAGTTCTGACCAGGCGACAACAGTGCGACCATATCTAATGCTGAGGTAGGTTCGAAGGTTGGGATTTTGGTGACTTCGTCCTGAAATCTCGTTGAAGCTTCAAACAAGTGTTTACTCCACGGGTATCTCGTGTTGCCTCCTCTGCACATTAATTTTCATAGAGAATTAGCACTCAGGGTTTGGATTATCAGGCTTGCATAGATGTGAGAGACTTCTCTTCACATCATATCCTTGTCTCCTCTCATTTTAAACCTATGAAATTCACTGCTCATGTAAAAGTCTAATACATCCACCCACCATAGCTATTGAGCTTACAACTTCTAAACAATCTATCCTCTGCATACACATTGCGCTACCCAAAGGCACTACTTAACCATACTATGTCTCCCCTGCTTCTTTTTACATTTGAATTGAGCATTGTTTACCCAACTTCAAAGGGCCAATTACAAAGTACCCTGTCACTATCTAAAATTTCAATACCTGCACAAATCTAAGGGAGGGATTTCCACAGACAAGTCTTATCTTACTAGCACCAGTCTGGTTTAAAGGAGCAGCTTTGTCCATTTGAAGCTCAACTATAGGTCCTCATGGTCATTACTACCCCATAAGCCACAAGAATCTCTCATTCTAAGCTATGGAGACTCATCAGATGAAGAAGACACACAAAGGGCGAAAGGTGGTTAGAAATGAACCTGTGGATATGCATCATTTTGATACAGATCCCATGGCAAGAGAAGTTTTTCAAAGAGTTGGATGCATCTCTTTCTTCCAGAATATGAAAAAGGGCCATCCTGAGGTGACAAGGTAGTTTGCCTTACATTTTGATGGTAGGAGAACCAAGGTATGGGATTTAGAATTTGAGGTGACTGAGGCCTCTATTTCAGCTGCAACAGGAATCCCTATCACAGTTGAAAAGTGGTTTAAATCCATGGCTTTGACTTCAGCCTATGCCAAAGATTTCCTTAAGCCTAAACATCAAGCCAGTGATTTGTCTAAAGGTGTGCCAAGGAATCAATTGATTGAGTAGTTTGACAGGATATTGAAGATCATCCAGAGATACTTTACATGTGAAGGTAGGTTTAACACATTGTACCAGTACCATATAAGACTTCTACTACATTTTACTGGTAAAATTGAAATGAATATTCCCTACTATTTGTTAAGGAGCATAGGTAAGATGTCAGACAGGATTCAATCCAAGTCTAAGGATGTGGATACTAGAATCTTCCACTCTGGATTGATTAGAATGTTAGTCTCTGAGGAATTGGGTAAGAAAGAGATTTCATGGGAACATTTTTTTTTTGCTTCTCACTTCAAGTTGGATATAGCATCTACTCCTCAATCACAAAATGCAAGTCCTTTATCACCCACCAAAGTTGTTAAAGAAGGGAGTAGTAGGAAGAGAAAGGGTAGAGCTCCTATTCAAGTTTCAAAGTTCATCAAGAAGGTCATAGGAACTGAGGAGGAAGATTTTCATTCCCCACAGAGATATATTTCACCTCCTCCTCCACCAGGGTTAGAAGAGATTCCTTCTTCTACCAAAAATGCAGCCAAGAAAGGGAAGAATATACACTTCCCCTCTTCTCCTACAACATCCAATACCAAGGGTAAAATACCTTTCACAAGATCATCAGTTCCTAAAGAGGTCGTTGAGGAATAGTCCCTACTAGAAATCCCTGTACAAAAGAAGAAGGGTAAAGACATTGGAAAGCCTGTGGAAAGGAAAGAAGAAACTTTTGTGCAAAAGAAGAAAGATAAAACAAAGAGTAGCAAGAAGCCTGATGAGACAAACAAGTCAATTCCTATGCAGGTGGAAGAGGAGATTGAGAAAAATCCTGTTGAGACTGTGCATGTCACTACTCCACCTGATAGCCATACATTCAAAAGATTAATCAGGAAACTTAGGGATGTTAGGAAAGAGGTGGATCAATTGAAAACATAAGCCATGTCTGACAGAGTGAATATGAAAGAACTCATGGATGGCTATAGTCATACCCTTGACCTGGAAAGGTTTGCGGCAAGAAAGGCCCAACCCCTTCATAGGAAACTCCAAAAACTTTATAGGCAGAACATAGGCTTTCAGTCTTAGAACAGGAAGCTCAAGGAAGAGTTGCATCATTTTCAAGATGAAGTAGCTCAAAGAAACTTACAGGTATTGGTTGAAGATTCTATTGAGAAAGAGACACCAGTAGTCAAGGAAAGCATAGATCCACCGAAGAATCCTAACATTGCTAAAAGGAAGAAGTTTGTTGTGCCAAATGAAGATCCTCCTTCTACAAGAAAGAGTGTGAGATTAAGTGTCGAGGTAACGAAATAGTTGGTGAAAGGTGAGCCCCATTTTTTAGGATGGTTCCTTTTTGTGAGGATGAACTGTTATTGAAATATTACCTCTGCCACTTATACAGGCTTCTAAGTGCTTATTGTTCATAGTTTTGGGTTTTTTGTAAATAGATAACTCCTTCAACAGTAAGAATGCAAACATTTCATAGCGCTATGGCGCTATGGAATGGTCTATTTTGGTGTTTCACTGGTGTGCTACCTACAATGTTTCCAAACCACCTAAAGATAATGGGTTTGATACTATTCCAAGTTATTACTTGCTATGCACATGTTCAAGCTGGAGGTGATGCGTTTTGACGTTGCTACCTAAATTTTCACAGAGACTCACAGTGGCGCTACCAAAATTTGCTACCTAATATATATCAAAGACGAAATTTGCACAGAGACTCACAGTGGCACTACCTAAATTCGCTACCTAATATCTCACAGAGGCCAAAGTTTGCACATGGGATAGGAAGGTTTAGCACTACCTTTTCTACTTGTCCATTTTTTAAGTGCACTGCCCAAAATGCTACCCAAAGAATCTACCAAAATACACTAACGATCCAAGAGGGTCAAGCTAACATATTTTTGGATAGCTGATGATGGAAAAGATTGCAGAAATAACAGCTGGCATCATGATAACAACCACATTCTCCTGAAAGACACATGGAAAACAAGGAGTTGCGTAGCAAAGGGGAATCAAGTCAGTTTGAAGATTGGTTGGATTAGTCACCAACATTTTCCTATTTTATAACATAGGTTATTAGTCAAGTTGCTAGATGAAATAAATTCTTAGATATTTTCAAGGGAAGGAGGCAAGCTCGTACCTCCATCTATTGCCTCCCTTTTGTTATAAATAGATAGATGAAATTATTTAGTAGGTTCGGATGGTTGAGAAAGGCTCCCTAATACTGTAATATTTTGATGAAGTTACTGTGAACTGACTATGTACTGGATTTAAGACATTTTGGTTAATATAAATCAGCTTCTCTTTCATCTTATTTTCTTCTGATGCTAAATGTTCATGCTTTGAATGATTCACATGAATGGTTGTGGTGATATTATGATGGATGTTTGATCATTATATTATCATGATGTTTATTTAGCTTCCTCAGTTTCTGAACTCAAGAAGATCTTGTGTTAAGAATCTTTCTTCCTTAGGATTTTTGTAGACCTGATGTTTACAACAAACCCTACATTCCTCTCATTGAATTCTTCCCTCTATTCATACTCACTCCCAATTACTGATCGAAGTTAGCCAAAACCTTGATTGTTGGTGCATGCTAGCCCTATTTTCTGAGTTGGAACATTATCATTTTGAGTCTTTTCCATTTGACCCTTTAAAACACTCATACATTCACATATAACCTAATGGGTATTGGGATTTCCTTCCATGAAATCTGAAGGTGATTCCTAGTGCTAACAAGACCCACAGTCGTTCGAAGAATAGCTTTGCAGTATCTGTTGTTGTGATTCTCTTCTTACAGGCTGTGATAATGGCCATCTTTGAAAATCGATCAACCACCACAAATACACAATCATTGTCATACTTGGTGGATGGAAGGCCAAACATGTAATCCATCGAGATGGATTCCCAAGGCCTCTCGGGAGTAGGAAGAGGGGTTTATAATATTTTCTTATTGATGGATGGCTTGGAAATGGCACAGGAAGTGCAAGATCTGATATACTTGTTGACATCTTGTCGAATTTTTGGCCAATAAAAATGTTTCTGTAGAATGACCATAGTTTTCTCCATGCCAAAATGTCCTGCCATCCAAATGTAGTGAGCCTCCCAAATCAGCTTTGCATGCTCACTTGTGGGAACACAAAGGTGTCCTAGATGGAATAACAGTCCATCCTGGATATGAAAATCTATGGCATTCGCTCATGTACCCAATATTTGATAGGTGGTGGCGAAGTCAGGGTCACGCTGATAATGTTGGGGCCACTCAGATGCCTCATGCCCACAGGAATGGAGCACTGTGGTGAGTGTAAAATTGGGAGGGTGACTAAGGCAGTCAGTGACATGATTTGTACTCCCTTTTTTATACTTGATGTTGAGATGGAACTGTTGTAGGTATGTGGACCACTTTTGATGGTGGTCGTTCTTCAACTTCCCATGTGTCTATATGAACTATAGAGGATTTTGATCAGTGTGGATGATTGTTTCCTTTCCTAGAATGTAATGTTTCCATTGACGACAGGATTTCACAATGGAATACATTTCTTTGTCATAGGTGGGGTATTTTCGGAGATTATATGAGAGTATCTCACTATGGTATGCTACTGGATTACCATGCTGAGTGAGAAATGCACCTACAACATAGTCGAAGGCATCAGTCTTAATCTCGAATGGATTTTGTAGATCAGGTAAGGATCTTACTGGATCTTAGCACAAGTGGTGCTTCATATCATTAAATGCTTGTTGTTGTGCCTGCCCCCATGCAAACATTTCCTTGCCACCTCCCTTGGTTACTTGGCTGAGGGCCCATGCAATATGGGAGAATCCCAACATGAACCTTCGGTAGAAGTTGCTAAGTCCCAAGAAGATCTAAAGTTCAGTTAGTGTGGTGAGGGCTAGCTAGTCACGAATGACTTGGATCTTATTTGGATCCACATGTACCCCATTCTCATCAACAATGTAACCCAAGTATTGGACCTTGTTCATGCCAAAGGAGCATTTTTCCAATTTGGCATATAGTTTGTGCTGTTGTAGAGTGCCCAAAACCTGTTGAATATGTTGCATGTGATCCTCCCAAGTTCCTTTGAAGATGAGGATGTAATCGAGATATACCACCACAGAAAATTTGGTGAAGGGTCTTAATACATCATCCATCAATATCAAGAAAGTTGTTGGTGTATTTCTTAAGCCAAAAGGCATGACCAACCATTCAAAGAGACCTTATTTAGATTTGAAATCTGTCTTCCATACATCAGTTGGTTCAATGGGAACCTGGTGGTAGCCAGATTTTAGGTTAATCTTGCTAAAGAACTTTTCCCCCTTGAGTTGGTCAAGAAGATCATCAATTCGGGGAATTGGGTACTGGTTCGGGACTGTGATTTTGTTTAATGCTCTGTAATCAATGCAGAGTTTCCAGGACCTGTCTTTCTTATGCACCAGCACAATCGGGCTTCCACAAGGGGAGGAGTTGGGTCAGATGTGCCCCATTTGAAGCAGCTCTTGGATCTGGTGCTTGATTTCGTCATTTTCCATCAGCAAACGATGTTATTGTTAGGCGGAAATATTGTCGTTTAATTCCATTGTAGTATTTTCCCAACTATTTTATTTTTCAATTCGAGGTTTGTAGACTTATGAAGCACAAACACTATATATGCAGGACTGAAGTAGAACTAATCTAATCTAAATTGCTGAAATGAAATTAATCTAGGAAAGCATTGAAAGACTAATCTAGGAAAGCAGGAAATTAATCTAGGAAAGCAATACAACATGTGAAGAGTTGAGTGAAAAAAGACATATGTGATCTCACACAATATATCAATCTCAAATTGTATTACAAGAATCAAATGACAAAGCATAAAAGAGTAACAAAGTGAAGAATCAAAGCGAAGAATCAAAGCTAAGAATCCCCTTCTCCCAATTACAAGACTAAATTATGAATTACATCCCCAATTATGAATAACATGATGCTATTGTGAATAACATGATCTCTCACTCCCCTTCATGAAGAGAGAGGACTCTCTTATATACATGAAAGTCTTGAAGAGTGTCATAATTACAGATCCACTATTCTCTCAACTTATTCCTTCAAATCCTCCACTCATATCTTGGATAATATATCCTATCAAAATCTCCATGATCTTCTCCTTTGAATATGCTTGAATGATTGTCCCAAATATTCTTCAAATCTTCAAAGCTTGAATATGAAATTCGAATTTGATGCTAGGTGGTAATATTTGACTTTGTTGAAATCTTCACATATGCCTGAACACATCATCAAACTCATCCAACCTTGATATATAATGAAAATGTCATTTTTCTAATATTTAATCATAAATTCACTTATAATACTAAAATGAATACAATGGAAAATAATAAGGAGAAACCCACATATATTTATGAAAATGGTATGATGAAAGGTTAATGGGACGATGAAATGTAAGGAACAATGAAGGGAAAGGTGGGTGAAAATAGGACATTTCCGAGGCCCAACATACCCCCCAACTCAACTTGTTGCATGTCCTCATGCAACCATGCATGGATCTTCTGAAGAAATTTTGGCATTTAAACTATGGCTTTGATTGATGATGTCTTTTTGATAAGGAATATTTCCAGGATTTGACATACAAGAGTAGCAGCATGTAAAATACATGTGTAACAACATGTAATACATGTGTAACAGCATGTGAAAGTTTCTTATGGTTGGTTCTTGTGTGAAAACCATGAATACAAATGTTGGTTCTTGTGTTAACAACATTCATTTCACTTATTGATTTTCTTTCTGTGATAATTTAACCATGTACTCACTGGAAATAATAAGCTATCAATGTGCATAAGAGAGCATCACTGAGTATAAGAAAGCCTTTTCTTTTATCTTTAGGAATCATGCCAATATGTATAACAATCGAAATGCAATAAAGTGTCGTTGGAAAAGAAAATTTGGTAAACAATAAATGAGATGAAAAATGGAGTGATAATAGTGGAAAAATGGAATACTGGTAGTGAATAGGTAGTGAATATATCCCCCCCCCCCAAAATGAATCGGTTGTATGACCTCAAGCAACTTAGTGTAGATCATGGAAGGAAAGAGAGAATGGTGAGGAACTTTTTCCAAAATATTCAAGTCGGCATATAAGGAATTGTGTGATTAAAGCTTAGAAAAGAACATACCTCCACTTACCCAAAAAGTAGATGTAGTTTTTGTAGCTGTTGAATCAAGAAAATGTGACTGGAGTTGTAGTTGCAACTGTTGTAACTATTGGAGAAAAGAATATATGACTGTGACTGATGGAAGATGGAATATGTCACTGTGGAAAGATCAGAAAAATGGAACTACTAATGTTGTTGCTACTGTAACTGGATCATGGGAAGTGAAGGAATCTGAACTGCTATTGTTGAATCATGAGAAATGTGGAAGGTAGAGAATATGGAACTGTGGTACTGTTATAGATCCAAAATCAAACTGCTGCAACTGTTGAGGGGATCATGAAAAAGTGTATAGTCTTCACCCACTACAAAATCGATGGTACAATTCTCATCATGTGAATGAATGTGTCGATGTCGAGCATGAAGAGAAATCATTGGATTACTGACCATTGATGAATGTCATTAAAAAATGTGAGACAAACTCACCAATGATTTCAATGAGTGTCAAGGTACCCGAGTACATCTTGCAAAGTGAGAATAGATGGGCTGATGTCGAGCCACTTGCAAGATCTAACCATCAAGGGACATTGATGTATTCCCATGATTGCTAGTGAGAGAGCTTGCCATTAAGGCATGCAAGCCTCAAGGTACTCAAAAAGGAACTCTAGTCTATATCCCAGATAAGGTGTCGAGGTCGATGGGGAAAGACTATTGAAAGGTGGGCCTTAAGGAATCCCACATCAGTCAACACAAGTTTATAAAAAGAGTGGTAGGACTATAGATGTAAAGATCTCAATAGAAACAGGGTTTATGGCAAGGAAATGTAATCATGGAAAGGGGGTTTGTTTTATTTAGAAGGAAAACTGGAAAGGAAAAAATGAACTGAAAAACATAAGGGAATGTATGCAACTCAAAAAATAATAGGCATGTGTGAAGTCATGAAAGTTAAGGCAGTGGAAGATGGCTTCAACACCAGGGATGACTAATCGGCTTTGAAGGAGAAATAGGATAGTGTCTCATCATGAAATTTGGCAAAATGTTGAAATATGGGTATCGCAACATGGTCGTTGTGTAACAACAAACATCAAGGTGTGTAAAAAGTTGATGTGTAACAACAAACATCAGGATGTGAAAAATGTTTATGTGTATCGGTAAACATCAAGATGCACAACAAGTTTATGTGTATCAACAAAATGTTGTTGTGTATCAGCAAACATCATGATGTTTCAGATGAGTAACAACTCCTTCAAGTTGTCTAGCAAACATGTTTTTCTGAAAAATTTTGTGATTCATGAAGATCAATGCAGCATGGAATGCGATCGGCTTTGAACCTGAAAATCTTAGTACAAATTCCTGCATAAAAACTGTGAGATTTGCGAAAAACATATCATGCAGAAATAAGTGCAAATGCAGCAAATCAAAAAAATATTCTGCGTTTTTATACCTGTTTCCCTTGCATACTTATTTGTCTGGGTTGTATCAAATCTTTCCATGTGAATAATAATCAGTTGTTGAGAATTTTCACGAAAGTCCTATAATATTAAATACGTTGCTTGTCAAATTTACCCAAGAAATTAGTCAAGCTGCTCCATTGATTTTAATTGTTTTTCAAACTAGTCCATTTGTCCTATCTGCAAACCACCGGGGATGAAATGTATGTGTGAGATAGGAACCACCCTCTTCCCATGGAGGTATAGATACTAGATCTGTTGGCAAACGCATTCCTCGTCTCTCCTTCTCAATGAGAAAAAACTTATGAGCGCCAAGTATTAAAGTTTTTCTCCAAATCTATTGATGCCTATAGGCACGGGGCGAATGGGGAAGGAACAATGTCTCTGCTGCCTTGAGTGATAAAAAAATGAATATGAGAAAGAGTCATATACAAATAAGAACATACTGGATATATTAGAGTTCCCAAGGTAAGTGTTTCCCATTCTGCAAATCTATCGATGGAAATCCATCAATGAACATCCTCCATCATTATACATCACATAGACTGCCCATTTCACTGCACGTAGAGTACCTTCTCACTATCTTTCAAACAAAGGAATGCATCTTACAAATGCATCTCATGCACCTTTTCTTCACCAACAAGCCTAACTCAGTCAAATGAAATGAATCGGCATAAACTCCCATCTGTTTGCATATTTTACACCTAACACATTGATTGGTCTCTTTCAACCCTTCAATTGTTGGTATTGATGCCCATGTGCACACACAAATGTTGCAAAAAACATGTCCACATCCTAATGTAACAGGATCAAACAATGTATCCAGAAAATAGGGCATGTCAGGTTAAACTCCAATTTCACAGAATCATGTAATAAGCATTTAATAACATGATCACTGCCAGTAAAGTTACATGAGCATTCAGGAAAAATTTCACCAATATGTCGATGCTCTAAATCTCTTGTGTTTATATGAAATGCAATCAATTCAATTAACCATGGAGACTTCAATAGCTTTATATGCTTCACCCGTAACTTTGTCTTGAAGTTCTGGCCATTTACTGAGCTATGTATTTTGTCATACTTTTCAAAATATTTTGAATCGCAATGGCATTCATGGACACATAGATGACTAAGTGTCAGCCTTCTCGGATCATTGCCTCATGATCATCAGCAAAGAAATTTTTAATACGCCAGAGATATCTTTGAAAACCAGAAGCAAGATGAAAATGCAACATATGCCTGGCATGGGAACTGAAGCAACCCACTACAGCCGATACTTATTTTGTAAGATTGTAAAAGAAAATTTTGTCACGACAGATTGGGCCAATCACCCATCAGTCAAACATATCGACCATTGCATGGCGGTGTGAAAAAAAAAATGGTCTATCTTCCCTTTTCTCCATTAAATAGTTTATCCCGTGTAGTGCAAGTTGCACATCAGTCACTCTATCATGAAAGCGAACACCAGAAAAGTCATCTGTTGTTGAACATCTTTTGGGATATCAACTAAAAAAGGTCTCGGCCTCCTAGATGTTGCGAGATAAAAGGCTTCTCTGATGACTCGGGGGATATCATCAATATCCATGATTGTGCTATGTTATATCCCTAGTCACCTCCACAATGGTGGCTACCCTCCACAATGACAACTACCCTCCGGAATTTAATTAACAATCGTTTAATGTTGGCCATTTGTGAGGAAAACGATACTCAATTTGACACCTCTACAGATGCAATGTGCACGTGCAAACTGATTGGAAGACGTCGTCTTGTACATTAGTATTTGATTGCAAGTCACAATTCATATTTTCCTTCCAAAACATCGACTGAGAAGCCATGATTATTACGCTTGGAAGTTTGAGCAGTTTGAGCTGGTTTGTTTCCGATGGTTGGTGTAGCCTAAAACAATCAGGAATGTATTACGTGGGGAGAAAGAATACTACCCAGGTTAATAGATTGGCAGTTGTCTCGTGGCCTGAAGAAAACTTGTTTCTTAAACTTGCTCAAACTTTATTCGCCAGCTGTCATAAATGCCAAAAATTATAAAAGACAGATATGATGTGGAATATGTTGCTAAAATGCTTGTGATTATTGACACCAAAACCATAAGGGAAGGTAGCCACTTGGCACGCAGCTTCAGAACAAAAAAAAATGGTAATTTCTTGATCGGGCATGATATTTAATGTTAGCTGCCACCTCTAAAGCTTATTTGGCTATAAGATGAGCCACAGTTGGAACAACAGAAAGATTTATCGTCAAAGAGTCATTGTCCTCAGTTGTCGACGCCATAACCCTAGTATATGCTTCTACTAGAATGGATCCAATACTCAAATACTTCCGAAGGAAATGCAACTCAAAAATGCTCTCTAATATTCGTAGAAATGCTTCAAAAATAAATGTAGTGATGGTGCATTAAAGTTGATAAAAGAGAAATTCAAGAGGATTGAGGTATATGCAATCTTACTCACGGATTTGCAAGATTTTCTACCGCCGTGAAGGGAGAAAATTGATACACCGAAGAATCATCATCAAGATATGTGTTTGAGGAGTTACAATCAAACACACCAAGCTCTAATTGATCAAGTAACCTGATGACTGGTGAGCTTTGTTGAGGCTTTAGAGAAATTACGCGAAATTTACTTTGTTGAATAATATCATTCCATTCCATCTCATGAACTTCAAATGTTGTATGTATTACTTGGAGACCTAACTCCTTGCTCCCTACCAATCTTTCAAAATTGACAGAGTGTGTTGCAAAAGCCATCTTTGCAGTTGCAAAAGATTCAAGCAAAGCAAAACCAATCCAGACAATACTTGGTACAATATGGTCTCGTCCAAAAACTGATATATTGAACTGCTTGCAACAATGCTTGCTCAACAGCTTTTGTAGTGTGCAAAGACTGCTCTTACAGCATCTGGAAGCCACCTACGATCTCTGCAAACCATCTGTAACAATTCAAGATCCATGCTTCCAAGGGTTTCAATTCCAAAGATTTAAGTCAGACCTAGATTGTAGCCTTGTTGTGAAATACACCTTCGCAATAACCCTTCGAGCTCTTGAAATAGATTCAACCCTACAGGACCAGGGAGTTTTGTTTGCTGACTACAGCTAGCTTGACTTGAAGATGGAAAAGATTATGAACCATTGTCGAGAGACATTTTTTCTGATACAATTAAATCTATTATGGCTCTAGTTGCAGCCATGCATGCAACTTCTTCCCATCCAAACATTTCCATATGAAGGTCACAACTCATCTGAAAAAGTGGGCATACAACTCTTGTTAAGAACCAAATATCAATATAGCATAGAAAAACCTCAGAAAAAGTACTCAACGCCTTGAAAAAGAGATAATTTCAGATAATAAGCCTCTTCGAGGGGGCAACCTCCTTTTATCCCACTTAAATGTTCAAGTACAAGATGA
>ML788796.1:30878-53540 GCA_009831015.1 Picea engelmannii
TAGCCATATTTTTACTTTCAACATTTATTGCCACCTTAAATGCATTCTCCAATGATTTGGGTTCCCAAAGGCGAACCTCATGTTGAATGTTATCCTTTAAAGTTCCTATGAATACATCAATCAAGTGCTCATCTGGAATATTGTTTACCTTTATATTCAATCTTTGGAATTTCTCAATGTGCTCAGTAACTGAACCCTTTTCCTTGAGATTTATCAATTGGCTAAAGAAGGTATTGCTCCTTGTATCCTCATAGTGTGCTATCATTTCTTCCATGAAAATTGTCCAAGTGACGAGTGATTTGCAAGAACAAAGCCATCGATATCATACAAATTGATTAGGTTCTAAATATAAAGAAGCAATTTGTACCTTTTGTGTATGTGGCACATTATGGAGATCAAAGAATTGCTCCATCTGAAGTATCCATGCGATTGGGTCCTTGCCATCAAACTTCCTCATATCAATATTAAGAACATGGTTGGTATTCAAACCAAAGTTGGAGTTTCTCCATTCTTGATTCACCTTCCTTGTGTCCTCATCATGAATTTCATGGGACGCAATTTCACTTTCGGGTGTCTTCTCTGTTAAAAAAATTTTCAATACTTCCATGATCTCCCCTTTTAAACCATCCATCTTAGTATCCAACATAGATTCCATTGAATCCATCTTCTTTTGTAGTTCATTTATGTCCCTACGCATTTCTTCACCTTCATCAAGAGTCCAAGTAGGATTTTCTGGAGGCTTATTTGGTGTAGAAGTTCCCTTTTTTGGTGGCATGTTGGCCAAGTATCACTTTTGAACCTTGATTTTGAGGTGGTTCTGCTAGACAATATTTCTTCTGTTGTATCTTCCAAGTTTCAGCCCTTCTAGGTATGAAACTTTCTTTTATGTAGTTCTTTGATATTTCTTCTCTATAATGCCACAGGTCTGATCAAAATTGGATGTGGAAAGTGGAATTTAGGGTAACTTCCCCACAACTTGCCGATTTTTGTCCTTTTCAGGAGATCTCACTTGTATAGAGTGCTTTGTACAAAATAACTGATATAAAATTCTGAAACTCACACCAGAAATACTATAGGCTGTCCACGATCCAATGAAACCAGTCCCACTCAATTTGGATACTCTAGGAAGAATTTATAATTTTTTTACCTGGAACACCTTCTTGAGACTAGTCAATAGGACTAGTTAGATACCCTATCTTACACAGGGTGTATCTACAAATTTAAGATGACCCAGAAGCTGAACATTTTACCAAAGATACCTTACTAATTTCTATAAATATCCTATGGATTTCAGGGTCTGAAACATTACAGAAACGTTTTTATAGCTAAAATTTTGCAATGACTCAATTCAGGATGATTCCAAAACCCTATATTGTATAGGCTATATCTCCAAAAGTGTAAGGCCTCAGGAGATGAATTTTGAACCCAATGTACCTTGATCCGTATACTAAATATCCTCCAAGACGTTCCTTCTGAAACATTATAGAAAACAAATTATAGCAAAAATGCCAAGGCTTCTCAGATGTATCAACGAAACCCCAAGACCTTGAGCTCTGATACCATATGTTAAGAAACAAATATCAATATAGCACCAAATATCAATATAGCATAGAAAAACCTCAGAAAAATTACCCAACGCCTTGAAAAAGAGATAATTTTAGATAATAAGCCTCTTCGAGGGGGAAACCTCCTTTTACCCCACTTAAATTTTCAAGTACAAGATGATTCAAAATGAAAATGTCTCCTTGGTATATATAGGAGACTAGGAGGTATAATTACAACTAATGTCCTAAATCCAACATAAATAAAATAACATTACTAATATAATATGCCCCAATTAAGGGGTAATGAGACAATATTAGGGCTTAACAGCTCTGATAATAGAGGAAGCATATACGAAAAAAAAAAATCTAAGAACTCCTTCAAGTGAGCAGCATGCTCCAGCAACAGATGTGGATACTGCTTAAAACCCAATCCATTTTCTTGTTTTGTAATCAAAGCTGATTCAGTTGGTCAGGATCAAGATCCATTCATAAAATCAGAGAGCTAAACGACGGTCTACATATAATTTCCAAATAATTCGGAGACTAGGCGTTAGGGCATGGCTATTGCAGGTATGGTGTGGGCAGTGAAACTTCAATCAAAAGTTTCAGAGATAGTTCGGACCGCAAAAGGATTCAGCAATAGTGCAGGGTGAAGGAGAAAACCAGACCGAAGGATAAATGCACTCTTAATATTTCTCATCTTTCTCAGTACAATAGGTTTGGGGCATCATATGATTAATACTCATGTCATGTCCAGTGTATTGTTTTTGTTTTGTTGCAAGTCTTAGCATGGAAGACAGGAAGTGCAATTCAATCAATCCCAATCATAGTTCAATTTCATTATAATTTATTATTTTCTTCTTCTTCTTGGCCTGATCTAGACAATGCACCTTAAACCTGCAGATCTAGTAGATGTGAAGACTTCAATCTAAATGATCATATTGTTTTATTGTTGCATATTTTATTTAGATAAGGTGAAAAATATGGTGGCTCAAACCAGAAATAACTCAGACCGAGAAGACGTGGTTCAATCGATCGCAAAACGACACACAAAGTTCATCCAGAAAATGAAAAACAACAAAAGGGCTAGCATGACACTGTTCAATCATTGTTACAACAAAAACATCATTGTTTCAGCAAGTAAAATTTTCACTGTATCATCATGCTGTAATAGCCTGTAAAAACAATTTTGTTGTATCAGCATGTTGTAACAACATGTAAAAATTGCGTTGTTTCAGCATAGAGAAATTTTGGTTTTATTGTGTTTACTATTAAGCATGTTTGCAAGAACATTCATTTCTGAAATCCAAATCATCCCTATTTTCTGATCCTCACGATCGCATGAAGCGCGGAGGAGAGCATACTTATTAAAAAAAAAAATAGAGCAAAAACGTTGTTTTATTTGTTATCCTACCTACTCTATGCTAATTAGAATTAAAAATTGGTTACGTGTAGGCAAACTTCCAATGGAGCCAAGCACGCAACATTAACAAAATTATATTCATGTGCAATTTTTCAAATGAAAGATAGAAATTTACATGAATAAATGAATTGTGTTGTTGTAACGACAAACTAACTAAATAAAAATGAAATTTATCTAATTGAGTGCTTACCTAGAACCATTGCTCGATAATGCTTTCATAGACACGTTTTTCCTCAGTGAGATATTGTTGTAACTCCTCTTCATCTTCCTCAATCTCCTCCTCAAATGTTTGTTCGTCAGCTAATGCATAGGAGTCTTCAGATCTTGAATCCTCGTGCGTTTCTGAAGGAGTATTTGAGTCTTTAATTGCTGTCAAGATCTCCTCTTCCAGAGAAGAGGAGATCCCGAATTTCGCGAAGATCTGAGTGAGTAGTTCCAAGATGACACTCATTGTTAAAACATGCTGAAAAAGGAGGTTCTTGCAGCACCCAAATCAAAAATAAAAAAACACATGAAAAATACTCTTGTTGAAACACATACTCTCCACAGTTGTGGAAAACACACTTGCTACAATTGAAATTCAAACTTGCGGAAAATGAAATTTGCGTAAATTGAAATTCACAATCTAGAGTTGGAAGGGAGAACATGAGGAGTCTCCACTCAAGTAGCTTCTATGACCCCTTACCAACACATGCAGACACACTTGCAGGAAATCAAACTAAACTTAAATCCATCGTGCTTCCCTAGCAACGACTCCAAAATGTTAGGCAAAAATATTTTCATTTAATTCTGTTGTAGTATTTTCCCAACTATTTAATTTTTCAATCCGAAGTTCGTAGGCTTACGAAGAACATGCACTATATATGTAGGACTGAAGTAGAACTAATCTAATCTAAATTGTTGAAATGAAATTAATCTAGGAAAGCATTGAAAGACTAATCTAGGAAAGCAATACAACATGTGAAGAGTTGAGTGACAAAAGACATATGTGAGCTCACACAATATATCAATCTCAAATTATATTACAAGAATCAAATGACAAATCATGAAAGAATAACAAAGCTAAGAATCAAATCTAAGAATCCCCTTCTCCCAATTACGAGACTAAATTATGAATTATATCCCCAATTATGAATAACATGATGCTATTGTGAATAACATGATCTCTCACTCCCCTTCATGAAGAGAGAGCACTCTCTTATATACATGAAAGTCTTGAAGAGTGTCATAATTACAGATCCACTATTCTCTCAACTTATTCCTTCAAATCCTCCACTCATATCTTGGWTAARATATCCTATCAAAATSTCCATGATCTTCTCCTTTGAATATGCTTGAATGATTGTCCCAAATATTCTTCAAATATTCAAAGCTTGAAGATGAAATTCGAATTTGAGGCTAGGTGGTAATATTTGACTTTGTTGAAATCTTCACATATGCCTGCACACATCATCAAACTCATCCAAACTTGATATATAATGAAAATATGTCATTTTTCTAAGATTTGATCATAAATTCACTTATAATACTGAAATGAATACAATGGAAAATAATAAGGAGAAACCCACATATATTTATGAAAATGGTATGATGGAAGGTTAATGGGACGATGAAATGTGAGGAATATTAAAGGGAAAGGTGGATGAAAATAGGACATTTCTGAGGCCCAACAGTTATACTGGTCCATTAGGTAGCGATGCACTAGTAGTTAGATCAATTGGATGCTTTACTTGGCAGTGCCTCGGCACCCCAGTGGGTGAGGAGAAGATGTCTTTGTACTCTTCCATGATCCCATCCACTTGGTTCTGCTACAAAGAGAGGCTCTGTGTAGAGGTCACATATGTTGCAGTGACATTCTTCTTATTGTGAGCATGGATCACAAAGAAGACAAACTTCTAGGTCTGTGAAATGACCTTACTGCATTTCTTAGTAGAGATTAAAGAAATAGCGGTAGGTGGCACTACCTCTAGTACCCTGTACAATTTTCCACCCAAAGTAATAATAACACTGCAGGGTCTAAACTCATAAACAACATGTCTCTTCCATAAATATGGATGGCCTAAAATAACATCACAAAATTCAAGGGGAGAAATATCACACAATACCTCATCTTTGAAGGGCTTGATGTTGTAGGGTGATGTAGGAGCATCGTCAGCAAGAAAACGTGGAGAGACAACTATGCGCCTTAGAGAACCTTTGAATCATTTCAGAATGTGAAACACTAGCATTTCCTGCAAATCTTTCTTGAACTGATTGAAAACTGAAGAAGATAAAAACACTTGGGAGCAAATGATCACGAGTTATATAGGATTTTCACTCCTAGACTTTAATGTAACAGAACTTAGGGGTAGTTAGCTTCTTTTGAGAATAGAAGTAGTCAGAGGGAATCCTACGAACCTTCTTGTAGATGTAGATGCATTGTATGCCCTAATGAGGCTACTGGAGGAGTATTTTTACTGAATAGGAAGTAGAATATTTCTTAGAGAGAGCTTGAGAGAGAGATGAGACTCTGTTGTAGTCCAACCTACACATATTGTAATCAGATTTTCATATTAATGAAAGGACAACAATTTTTCCTGCACACTGTTGTTTATGTGTTTATGTGTTTATGTATGTTGTAGATTCATGATAGGTTTCATCTATATTAGGAATATAGATTCATCTATCTTTGTTGCGTTTAAAATATCATTTTGGGTTCTTTAGGCTTTGTAAGGAGTGCACAACAGAACATTGGAAGTTTTGTAGCCAACGCAAGGAGTGCACATCGGAACTCTGTGGAGTTAGAAAAGAACATGCCAGGAGGGCGCACTAGAGTGACAACAACTCAAGGGAAACCTCAAGGTTGTTGAATACCATAGAGGGTAAATTTTGCAGGGGAATCACAAAGAGACAGATTCACTGAGAACTCTGTAAAGCTTTGTTATGTGGGCATTGAGTCAGTGGAAGCGTGCACAGAAGAACTCTCTATCGATTTCAAAGAGAAAAGTATCATAGGAAGGTACTCACAGAGTTGTTGAACACTTTGTAAAGCTCTACAAGTGTGCATTGAGAAAAAATTTCTGAGAATACCCAAGAATCCCTTTAAGGAGTAAAGGGACTGAATCTTAGAACTTTAGTAAGAAAAATCTCAAGAGAGACGGTGAAAGGAGTGCACGTAGGAGTGAATTTACTTCAAGTTCACAAGCTCGGGAGGAGTAGTGCAAGTTTTCACAGTGAAAGTGCAAGTGTGTGCCATAACTGAAGTCAAGTTACCTTGTCCAAAGATCAGAAGGGATAGCGCAAGGAGCGCGTAGACGGACTTTCTTTAAGTCCCGAAGCTCGGGAGGGGGAGAGAAGTCAAGACCCAAGTAGTCAGCCTAGTAAAATAATCAAAGGTCGCAACCTTTGAACACTTACAAATTTTCCCGATTCCAGGAGAACGAAGAAGATTAGGAGGAAGAGA
The DNA here is from genome assembly GCA_009831015.1 of Picea engelmannii. Classification (NCBI taxonomy): domain Eukaryota; kingdom Viridiplantae; phylum Streptophyta; class Pinopsida; order Pinales; family Pinaceae; genus Picea; species Picea engelmannii. Next base: position 37,288 of record ML788796.1, read on the forward strand.
AACATCAACCATCAGATCATCTGCAAGAAGAGATTTGGACCGTCTGATCTATGTCCAGACATCAGAAGGAGCACACTGAGGACGAGGAAAGATCCCAGCCATTGGATCTAAGTGCGAGGGATCAACATCCGTTGGATCTAGGTAAAGTGCATGAGCCTTAAGTTATTTGAAATTTCACAAGAGAGTGGACCATCGAAGTCCCGAAGTGAATAGGCACCATCCATCTTCAAGGTTGACAAGTGGTGTAACATCCATAACTTTGGAGAAAGAGCACTTCAGAATTTTGAGGACAAGGAGAGAGTGAAATCACCGAAGAGCCGAAGTAGATCCTGACCATTGGTCACCAAGATATATATGTCAGTAGATCATAGGCTTCAGGAAAAATCACTTCGAGAGTTTCAGTTGAGAGTTGAAACTCCCGAAACCTAAAGTCCAAAGTGAATCTGGACAACTATATCCAAAGGGACGCATGGTGATGGATCGCGAGCTTTAGATAAAAGCATTTTATTTTCAGTTGAGAATTGAAATTCCCAAAACCCAAAGTCCAAACTGAATCTACACCGTCAGATCCAGAGGGACGTGTGGTAGAAATTCATAGACTCCGGGTAAAGACCCGAAGTAAATCATAGCCATCAGAATAAGGAGGAAATGTAGTGCAAATCCATGGAATCCAAATGAAGACCTGAAGTGAATCTTAATCGTCCGATTAAGGAGGACAAGCGGCAGAAATATGCACACTTTGAGGGAAATTGAAAGTTGAGAATTGAGTTTTATGAAGTCCGAAGACCCGAAGAAATCGTAGTCATTGATCTGCGGGAGACACACACCAATAGATCGTTAGCTCCGGGTGAATGAATTTTTAATAAGTAATATCTGAGAGTTGAAAACTTCGAAACCCAAATTGGTGAAGTGAATCTCGACTGTTGATTAAGAAAGGTGGTGAATACTGTTGATCTAGTCTCGATTGAAAGATCCAAAGTCCCGAAGAGGAACATATTCATTGACTTGAGGAGGACAGGTGTCAGCATATGTTCCATTTTGGAGAAAGTCATTCTGGAAGGAAGCAAGAGTTGAGAGTTGAAACTCCCGAAACCCGAAAGTAGAAATCAATCATAGTCGTTGATTGAAAGGAGGGCACACCTCGATAGATCATGGAGATCTGGGAGTGTGTGTGGAAGGAAGAAGAGGGTCGTTGACTAACAGTTGAACAAGGCAGAAAGAGAATATATCTCATTCGTCGATCAAGAAGGATCGTCGATATGATAGGATCGATGGTAATTCTTGATTGTGGGAACAGAAAGTGCTCGGACGTTAAAAATCCTAGAGCGGGCCACAATCGGAACCACGGTATTGGTAAATGGATATGTGGCTGCTAGAGGTTAATTATGGGGAGAAAAGTGGGTTGGTCTCAAACCACTCTTGGTCACCCCGCAATCACGTGCTTACGTGAGGTCACATATCGAGGTCATATGTAGGGAGGGGATAATGGAAAAAGGAGATAGTGCCTGGAACTTGGTATTTCAGAAGCGTGCAAGGAGAGGTTGCAGGTATCATAGGACCTGCACCAAAAGAGAAATGGGACTTGTGTAAGCTAATTAGGGTCTAGCAAAGGCCTGAAGAGTCAATCTGACTCAACAAATTGAAATATCCTAGACTGGGAGGTCACACATCCCCAAGGGAGAGTAGCAGGGTCTACATAAAGTGGTATCAAAGCTTGTTTTTTTCTTGCAAACAACAGGAAAAGGAAAGATAAGACAATCTAACTACATCAAGTAGTATCAAGAGCTGAATTTTGTCTACAGATTGTAGGCAAAGGTGAGCAGGTGAATAGAGATAATTTGATGACATCAAATGGTATCAGAAGCTTAATTGTTCCTGTAGACAATAGGTGAAGAGAGGCATGGTACTTATTCTTTGTAAAGATTGTTGCAAGGTGTGAAACAAATGGTAGATAGCCAAGAGGGTCGAAGACATAAAATATGGCTACTGAAGGCCATAAGTGTGGTCGAGGAGAAGACCGCAAGCATAAAATTAAAGCATAAATTGACATGGAGCTCATTGGGATAAAAGCAAGAATGAAATAGCTGGCATTGAAGATGTAGCAGGAGACAAAGGTACAATGGACATATGAATGGCGTTTAAAGGGGAAAGAGAAGTGGCATGTCCAAAATTTGTTAGCCAGAAGGCAGCAACAAGTAATGCGGAAGTGGTTGAGGCATGCTGAAAACCTCAGTGGCATAGAGAAGAAGGTGATTCACATCTGTGAACCAGATATTGAGAGGAACCTCAGTGATGAGGAGGAGGTGAGATCAGTTAAAGGTCTCATAAATTTCCAAGAGGGAATAGATGAATTTTGATATTTCCAGGGGGGGAATGAGATGAGATTAGTTGATCTCATAGACTTCCAGGAGGGAAAAAGAGAAATCCCAAATTGCTAGGTGGGAAAGGGAGAAGAGAGGAGACTATTTGAAAGTCTCATGAACTTAACTGAGAGTTCATATCAACAAGGAGAGTTGGTGGAGGAGGATCATAAATGCATTTTGATCAATGGGGGAATTCAAATATTCCTGACAAATAGTCCAGCAGAGGCTAGTACACGTGTTACACATGAGGATGTGTTGCAACAAGAATCCAAGAAAGAGGCCATGGGGCCAAATTATTTTAAATCTAACTGTATCTGTGATGCAAGTGCAATAGAGGAAAGACATCCAACAGAGACTGTGAAAGAGGAGGAGAAGGAGAATACACTAATGTCTTCCTTGGAAGAAAGAGAGGAGCACACAGTTGAATTGCTCACTCAATGGGATCAAGATGTGAAGATGTTGGAGGAATGGTTGAAAAATACAGAACCAGAAGATGGCTTCCAGGAGATAGTCATGCAGATTGCAGAAGAAGAGAAATCAGTAGAATTGCTCAAAAATTTCAGCCTAGGAGCTGAACAAGAGATGACTACAACAATGGAGCCTGCAACAGAAGAGGAAAAAGACATCATAGATTTTGTTGACTTGTATGAGGAATTGGAAGCTCGGAAGATAAGGATAAATATGCAGAGTAGGCATATCCAGCAGGTCAAGATGGAAATAGGTGGAGGAGCATACCAGCATGGGGAGAAGCTGGAGGAAGTTGGAGTTGAACCAGCACAGGAGGAGATGATAGAAGTCCATCTTTCAGTAGAGGAAGATGATCAGAAACTCAGTGGTGAGACTACAGAAATAAAATCTGTAGCAGAATGGCCAGCTAGTGCCACAGGAGATGAAGATAAAATGAAATTTCATATTGAATAGATTAGTAAAAAGGAGAAAGATCACACATTTCAATGTGCCCAAGAGATGGAGAAAGAAGGGCATTCTCTGGAACTGCTCAAGAATTTCATCCAAGGATATGAACATAAGGAAACTTTATAATTAGGATCTATAGTAGAAGGATATGAGCATTCAGATGAATGGCTCAAAAATTTTAGCCAGGAAGTTGAGCAAGAGATAACTGTAGAATGTGAACCTACAGTAGAGGAGGAAGCAACAAATATCATGGATATTTTTTATCTGTGTGAAGAGATGGAGGCCCTAGAGAGAAGGGTAAAGATGAAAACACATCTTATCCAACAAGTTAAGTTGGAAATTTATGAAGAGAATATGCAACAAAGCATACTGCAGGAGGAAATCTAGCTAGAGGACCAGCAAGACAAAGAGATAGAGGAGATAAAGAGATTGATGCTAGAAGCAACACAATAAGAAGTCATCAGAGAAGGATAGAACAGAAGAGGACCTACAGGAGAAGTAGGGAAGAAGAAGCAACAACGAAGAGGAGAAAGTGGACAACTCTAATTTCAAGTTTGGAACCCTAAAGGATCTCAACAACATAGCAGAGGGAGCCATGAGAAGGAGCTCATGATTTTCCCAGCAGTGGAGTATGATGCAGGAGCATCATCAGCAATCACACATGGAGAGACAAATATGTGCCTTAGCATGCCTTTGAATCATTTCGAAATATGAAACACTGGCATTTCCTGCAAATATTTCTTGAATTGATTGAAAACTAAAGAAGATCAAAACACTTGGGAGAAAATGATCATCAGTGATCTGGGAGTTTCACTCCTATACTTTAATGTAACATAATTAAGGGGTAGTTATCTTCTTTCTAGAATAGAAGTAGTCAGAGGGAACCCTAGGATCCTTCTTGTAGATGTAGATGCATTGTATGCCCAAATGAGGCTTCTGGAGGAGTATTGTTACTGAATAGGAAGTAGAATAGTTCTTAGAGAGAGCTTGAGAGAGATATGGGAATCTATTGTAGTCTATCCTACACATATTGTAATCAAATTTTCATATTAATGAAAGGACAATATTTTTTCTTGCACATTGTTGTTTATGTGTTTATGTTTTTATTTTTGTTGTAGATGCATGATAGGTTTCATCTGCAGTAGGAAGATAGATTCCTCTATATTTGTTGAGTTTGAAATATCATTCTAGGTTCTTTAGGCTGTGCAAGGAGTGCACAATATAACATTGGAAGTTTTGTAGCCAACGCAAGGAGTGTGCATCGGAACTCTGTGGACTTAGAAAAGAACATGCCAGGAGGGTGCACCAGAGCGACAACAACTCAGGGGAAACCTCAAGGTTGTTGAATACCTTAGAGGGTAAACTATGCAGGGGAATCATAGAGAGACCGAGTCACTAAGAACTTTGTAAAGCTCTGCTAGGTGGGAATTGAGTCAATGCAAGCGTGCACAGAAGAACTCTCTGTTGAGTTCAAAGAGAAGAGTATCATAGGAAGGTACTCAGAGTTGTTGAACACTTTGTAAATATATGCAAGTGTGCATTGAGAAAAAGTTTCCGAGAATACCAAAGAATCGCTTTGAGGAGTAAAGGGATTGAAGCTTAGAACTTGAGTTAGCAAAATATCAAGAGATACGGCGCAAGGTGTGCACGTGGGAGTGAATTTTCTTCAATTTCAAAAGCTCAGGAGGAGTATTGCAAGTTTTCACAATGAAATCTCAAGTGTGCGCCAGAATCGAAGTCAAGTTACCTTGCCCAAATCTCAGAAGGGATAGCACAAGGAGCGTGTCGAAAAAATTGCTTTAAGTCACGAAGCTTAGGAGGGGGAGTGAAGTTGAGACCCAAGTAGTCGGGCTCGTATAATACTCAAAGGCCACAACCTTTGAACACTTACAAATTTTCCCAAGTCTGGGAGAGCGAAGAATCTTAGGAGGAAGAGCAACATTAGTCATCATATCATCTTTAGGAAGAGATTTGGACCGTCCGATCTATGTCCAGACATTAGAAGGAGTGCGCCGAGGAGGAGGACAGATCCCAACCATTGGATTTGAGCATGAGGGATTGGCATCCGTCGGATCCAGGTAAAGTGCATGAGCCTTAAGTTCTTTGAAAGTGCACAAGAGAGAAGATTGTCAAAGTCTCGAAGTTCTGAAGTGACTGGGACCGTCCATTGTCAAAGTTGACAGGTGGCGTAAGATCCATAACTCCAGAGAAAGAGAACTTTGGAAGTTTGAGGACAAGGAGAGAGTGAAATCGTCAAAGAGCCGAAGTAGATCCTGACAGTTGGTCGCAAGGAGATATGTGTCAGTAGATCAGAGGCTTAGAGAAAAAACACTTTGAGAGTTTCGGTTGAGAGTTGAAACTCCCGAAACCTGAAGTCTAAAGTGAATCTAGACCATCAGATCTAGAGGGACACGTGGCGATGGATCATGAGCTTCGGATAAAAGAATTTGGGTTTCAGTTGAGAATTGAAGCCTAAAGCCCGAAGTCCGAAGTGAATTTGTACCATTAGATATAGATGGACACATAGCAGAAATACGTAGACTCTGGGTAAAGACCCAAAATAAATCATAGCCATCAAAGTAAGGAGGACACATGGTGAAAATCCATGGACTCTCGATGAAGACCCGAAGTGAATCTTAGCCATCTGATTAACGAGGAACGACGATAGAAATCCGCGCACTTCAAGAGAAAGTGAAAGTTGAGAATTAAGTTTTCCAAAGTATGAAGACTCAAAGAAATTGCAATCATCGATCTACGGGAGAAACACGCCAATAGATCGTTAGCTACGGGTGAAAGCATTATGGAGAAGTAAGGTTTGAGAGTTGAAAACTTCGAAAGCCAAATTGGTGAAGTGAATCTCGACCATTGATCAAGAAGGGTGGCGAAGACTGTTGATCTAGTCTTGGTTGAAAGAGTTGAAGTCTCGAAGAGGACCAGATTCGTCGATTTGAGGAGGACAGGTGTCAACAGATCTTCCATGTCGAAGAAATTCATTCCAGAAGGAAGCAAGAGTTGAGAGTTGAAACTCCCAAATATCGAAAGGTGAAAGCAATCATAGTTGTTGATTGAAAGGATGGCACGCATTGATAGATCGTGGAGATCTAGGAGTGTGTGTAGAAGGAAGAAAAGGGTCATTGACTGACATTTGACCAAGGCATAAAGAGAAAATATCTCATGCATCTATCAAGAAGGATCGCAGAGATTGTAGGATCGACAAGAACGCTTGATTACAGGGCCAGAAAGTTCTCAGACATTAAAAATCCTAGAGAAGGCCGCAATCGAAACCACAATATTGGTAAAGGGATACATGGCAGATGGAGATGAATTGTGGGTAGAAAAGTGGATTAGTCTGAAACCACTCTTGGTCACCCCATAATCATGTGTTTACGTGACATCACAGCCCGAGGTCATATGTAGTGTTGATGATAAATATCGTAACAAGGATTTTTCCCGCAAAGTATTGCTAAAGCCTATTATTATAAGCTAACGATATATATAATACTAGTAGGTGGGACCCCCTTGTAGATTGGAATATCATATCTATTTCTTGTTTATGTTGTTGTTCGACATTGCTTACAGGGTTATACATGGTTGATGAAATATTGGTTTTATTTGCAACATAATAGCATATGGATAATGCGGATTATGTGTTTCTTCTAATCGCTCCAAGATCTAAATTCCATATTGTGTGAATGGCTTATATCCATTGTTATCACATTGCTATTTAGCGCCATGATCTATTGCTACTATGCTACACTGCATTGAATTAAATGTATTGTTGTTAGTCCTAGCTAACAGGGTTAGTGGCTATATGATTTATTGGCTTATATGGAAAAACATGTGATATGAATTATGGTTCTCAATGGTTAATATGACATAGGGTGGCGTGTTTTAGATGTTGTTTTCGATACATGGTTTAATTGAATGAATTAATGGAATGGTGGGATGGTGTGTACTAAGGAATTGAATGACTGGAGGATGGAGGCGACGTGTATTTACTACACATCAATCCATACCTCTTCCACTGTCCATCACCCTATCTTGGCTATTGTTCAATTGTGTTCGTTGTGATTAAGATTTGATTTTCAGGCAAAGGAAGAACTGCTCGTCCAGCTCACATTTTTAAGGCTTTTGGTTACATGTATGTCTTTTTCGCCATCCATGAACCTGCTCTAGTTATGAAATAGGTATTGGCTTGTTGATGTATGAGTCTATTCTTTTCTTAATACTGGCAACTATGTAAACTTGTCATATTTCTCTAGAATGGATGGTTTGTGTGGTTTTCATTGCAATGATGGTTGAAGTCATAGTCTCATTAATCATTCTGAGTGCTAGAAGCCATGAAGGCCCTCTGTCGTCCTTATTGGATTTGGTTGAAGGGTTTCATTCGGTCCAGATTGGTTGGTTTTCTCCACACTTTTCTTGTCACCATACCCAGTTGTTTTGTTGTAATGGGGTTGTTGGGTTTGAACCACCTTGTGTCACTGCATATCGTTCCACCTGGGTATGGGTTCATTCATGCTATTGATGTTTTCATAGTGGATTATCATGGTTATTATGACAAGAGGCTTGCTTAAGGTTGATTGTTATTTCATGGCTCTGTTTTATCTCAGCATTCTTCGGGTTGATTAGGAAAACTACGAGGGTTATACCCTGCGTGTTCATGGTGTTATTACGGAACAAAATGAAGCCGCTTCTCATCTGTTCATAGTCTCTCCTATCTCATGAACTGTCACCCTGTCTATGAAGTTATTGGTTACATGTATGTTTTTTTTGCCAAACATGAACCTGCTCTAGTTATGAAATAGGTATTGGTTCGGTGATGTATGAGTCTGTTCTTTTCTTAATATTGACAACTGTGTAAACTTATGATATTTATCTGGAATGGATGTTTTGTGTGGTTTTCATTGCAATGATGGTTAAGTCACAGTCTCATTAATCATTCTGAGTGCTAGAAGCCATGAAGGCCCTCTGTCGTCCATATTGGTTTTGGTTGAAGGGTTTCATTCGGTCCAGATTGCCTGGTTGTCTCCACACTTTTCTTGTCACCATACCCAGTTGTTTTGATGTTATGGGGTTGTTGGGTTTGAAACACCTTGTGTCACTGCGTATCATTTCACCTGGGTATGGTTTCGTTCATGCTATTGATATTTTCCAAGTGGGTTATGATGGTTATTATGCCAAGAGGCTTGCTTAAGGTTGATTGTTATTTCATGGCTCTGTTTTATCTCAGCATTCTTTGGGTTGATTGGGAAAACCACGAGGGTTATAACCTGCATGTTCTCGATGTTATTACGAACCAAAATGAAGTCATTTCTCCTATGTTCATAGTCTCTCCTATCTCGTGAACTGTCACCCTATCTGCGAAGTTATTGGTGGTATGACCTGTGTGTCCACCATATGATCTCGGAGGTTCTCACCTATTGTTAGGGGTCGAATCCAATCTCCCTGTGTTGATCCCCAAAATGAACCCTTGATTATTCAAAGACCGTTGTGGATCCTGTTATATCTTGTCAGGTATATTGTTGATTGTTGGTGGGGTATCGTCGACAGTGGTCGATTGTTGGCTCATCTCTGTTGATTATGTTGATAGTGGTTTTGGTTATTTGGTTGATTTGAGAAATGGGATGGAATACACAGACATTGTCTCTTATATTGTAATTATTGAATTGTTAACCTAGCATTAGTTTATGATTGATTGAGTCACAATGATACTCCGTGCGTGATGCATTGGTATGTGTGGGATTCCTACAACATGTTTAAGTTGAATTGATGGTTGTTGTTACTATGTGTTTTAATTGCCAAATGGGACTATTGCAATCATGATAGTCATAGATTGGTTGTATATTGTATATGTTATGGATGTTTTTTATTGCACCATCATAGATGGGCACGATTGTTTAAATAGTATGGTTTTGTGGCAATTTGATCGATTTGAGAAATGGGATTGGGAATACTATTGTTGCCTCCTTGTATTGGATTGATAGCTCAACATCGTTTGATGTTTAGATTCGGATTAATTAGACATGTACAGTCACAGAAATGATCTTTCATTTTGTTGAATGGTATGTGTATCCCACAATGTCATATGAATTGGAATGGTAATTGTTGTTACTATGTGTTTAAATCGAAAGTAAAGATTATTGCAAATTGAATATTGATGATTGTGTTTGATTGTCCACTGTGTATGTTTGATGAATATCATGCATCATAGTAGATATAGGCTCGGGTTCTGTGACAATATGATCTCATTACAATTTAATTGTTAAATGGAATTGATGGATGAAATCGGGCATGCTTTTGTGTCTGTGTTTTATTAAGGAAATAATTCATGAACAGTGGTTGATGTTTTGATGTTGAACAGAGTGGCAATAAGTGACTGTGTGTTTGTTTGGGAATGGTTTTAAACATTAAGTGGAAAAATGAGAAGAAACATATCTCTTATATAGGTTGTTGTCAAAGACATATTGTCTTGTTTTGATGACAATGGGTTAAAGATTTAGTTGTGAACAGTGAGAAAGTTAATACACATAATTGATTGAATTATACACAGTAGTTGTTTAATTGAGCACAGTGATTATTTGGTTGGTGTTGGATCTTTTGTGTTTGATATAGAATGGTTTATGGATTACTTAATTAATTTTATGAACAGTATCCACTCTATTTCCCTACCATTATTTCACTTTTCGCTAATTACAATCCCCTCGCCTTCCCATATCCATTTTTCACTACCTGTTCCTAAAATTTAATTACAGTTAAGAGAATTTGGTATTGTAACAGTTTGAAATCGTCGTTTCTTTGATGGATTACAGTGACATGTTCCTTGGTTTACATTACAGTTGATTGTGTGTTATTTGTGAGAAGTAATCATGTTTGTTTTCCCCCTCATTTTAACATTTTTCGCTCAATACAAACCCCTCGCATATCCCATAACTTTTTGTTCACCCCCTGATCATTGAGAACAATTAAGCAATTTGTATGGATTGGATTGCATGAGTCTAATATGTTGTTGATACAAAATTTATTTCATATTTTTAAGGAGTTTTCATGTATGGTCGTTAAAAGGACTATTTTCTAATCAATCATGCATGCAAGAATGAGATTTTTCATCCGAGGTAGCCATGGAAGAGGTAACCGAGGAATAGGTAATTGGAACAGGTTCCCTAGAAGGCCTAAATTCTCCATTCAGTTTGATGTTGACTCACAAGAGTTAGGCCAGCTATTTCAGGCTATATTTTTCAATTGGATTGGGAAAGGAGTGGTCCAACCTAGGCCTGAAAGGCCTCCCTTCCAAGATCCACAAGCCCCTGGTATTCTCGTGCCCCCTCATGTCTCATTGCAACTCGAGGTTCTCGAAAACAACGGATGGAAAGAGATTTTCCACCCAGTAGTATCCCAACATCGTGGCTGGCCCAATTTTTCCTTACCTTCTCCCCCTCCTATCAATCAGATTGTCCAATATGCCCCTATCCACTCACCAGTTCAGTCTTCCCATGCTAGCAAAAGGTTGAAAACCGAGGCCCACCATGCCCCTGACAAAGGAAAAGCCATTGCTGCCCCTTCCTCACCCTCCAACAGCTCTGATAAATCTGTGTCCTCCCAAATGCATTTGAGGGATGATTGTTTTCATGTGATCATTGATATTAGGCCTAAAGGCTCATCAGAGCCAAAGGAAAATTCAGAGAGATCAAAGGGTGACAGCAGCAACAAAGGAAAGACTGCATCTCAGAGTGGAAAATATGGATTTTAAATTTTATTTTATTTATTGTTGATAACAGTTGACTTCAGAAGTTTTGGACAGCATGTGTTTTTGGATATATGAGTAATATATTTTTTTAAATAATTTCAAATATCAATGAGAAAAATTGTCAAACATGGATGTGATGATGGGAGTCACAAGGATGGATGTTTGTGTTTAATTGACTAGTTATGTTATGATTTTTAAGAGCTAAATGGGAGTCACAAGGGGTCCCACCTACTAGTTATTATTTATTTAAAACCCTTATTATGATTTATTACTTTTCCCCCTAACTAAAAAGTTGGTTGAGTTTTTAGTTAACTTAACTAATGAAGTGGTTCAACTACTTCAACCAATTCTAATTTGCTTAAAAACAAAAGGAAGGGGAGGAACAAGAGGAGGATAGAAGGAGAAGCATACTAAGGTTTGCTCTTTGAGTTTGTGTTGAGATAGTTATGTTTTCATTCATTCCTTAATTTATCACAAGCCTAATTATTTTTTATGATAGCAGGGTCCTATTGTAGGAAGCAAGATTCAAGGTTGAATTACATCATTCAGACACTTGTTTTTTAGAGGTGTTAATCTATCTTTGATAGTCTATGTAGACTTGTCTATTTGTGAATTAGTTTTCATGACTAACAAAGGCTATTGTGCAGAGTCGAGTGGGAAACAATTTGTGGCAAGCTGATCCAACTTTTAGAGTTCAGTTTTTTATTTTCTATCAGAGGCCCTTTTATATGTTTCATTGGGGATGTCTAAGTTTGACTTTGGTCCAAAACTTCTTCACAAAAGTTTTTAAAGAGAATGACTATTTGATGAATTAGAATGAAACAAAGGATTTCTTTATGTCTCATCTATCTTGATTATCGACTTGGTGTCTTTGCTTCTGTCTCTACATTTATTTCAGCAACTGTTATATTCAGAAAATCATACAAATAGTGAATTTTCCAGTGAGCTTTTATTTATAAAAAGACTAGCCTAAGCACTTGTAATCAATAGCTGTGAGTTAGGATATTAATTTTGATGGCTATAAACATAAGGTGACATTCTCGTCTATTTTTATTTAGCCAAGCAGAATCTAAAAATTCTTGAGTAAGATCATTTCTTATCTTTTCCTCAACATTTATTTGGCGACCATACTAGGGAGATCTTCAATATCTCTCTAGTTAATTTTTATACTCGATTATCATCGAATACATCTATTTTCTCATATTTATTCTTTGGTTGTTTTTCTTCTTAATGACTATGCCTGTTGCAAGGAAGCCCAATATTGAGCCCAGTCTTCAAGATCAGACCAACATTGCTTTGAATTTGTTCAATACCATTCTAGACACTACCAATACTCGTGTTGAGCTTACTCGTTCATGGGCAGCAATTGAACGAGATATTAGTGCCCAAGAAATTTGGGAAGCTAGATGTAGACAACCTACAAATTAACAGTAACCTTCTTGTTCCATTAGTTGTGGCCTTACTTTCATGTCCTTAGACTCTCGTGTCTCCAGAAGAAGAAGAGGATTATCGCCTGAAATTAATCTTATTGCTGAAATAGGAAGAAGGAACGTTGTGTTATTTACCCAATAAAGTGCTCTAAGGAGAATTTTGTCTGATTAATCTAGTTTGTTTTTCTCTCCCTCACCTATCATCCACAAGATGGCATCTAGTGGTGGATCTGGTGGCACTAGAAGTTCTTCCTCCTCTCATTATTCATCTTCGTTGGTGATTGGTAGCTTATATAGCCACCATATCCCTGTCCAATCTACCACCAATCCCACCAAAGTCATTAAAAAATATGGACTTTTTCAGTTTGAAGAAGACGCCATAACCACACCATGGCATGTGTCCTCCCTTATTAACCTAGCACTTGCTACTCACCCACTTCCTAAATTCAAAGAGAATCTCCCTAGGTTTTCAGGAAACAACATTGTCACTAAAAACTAACACTTAGTGGCATTTTCTAATGCTTGTCACAACATAGGGGTCAATGACAATGATACTTGTATGCACTTATTCGTCAATTCCTTGGAAGGAAAGGTTGTAGCCAATTTCTTTGACCTTCCTCCAAATATTTTGTCTACTTGGGAGGAGTTAATCTATTGGTTCAGATCCACTTATGGGAAATCCAAAATCTCAGCCGAGAAGTTATGGGAATACAATAACATAGCCTATAAGGATGGTGAGACCATCAAGTACTTCAACTTGTGTTTCACTAAGTTATACAATAAAATCCCTGAACTCATTCAACCTCAGAACCAAGCCACTTTCATGCATTACTACAATGCATTACCTTCCCCCTATCATCATAGGCTTGAGGAAAAATCCATGGATAATCTTAGTTCTACTCTGCATATTTGTTTAGAGTATGAAGAATAGCTTTAAAGAACATGTCTTCCTCAGGGAGAATCGGTTAAACATACAAACATGTCCACCCTCTTAAAACTAGTAAAAGATATGAAAAATCATATGATATCATATGAGTGAAATGGGACTATCTCCCCTCTCACCCCTGGAGCTTCATCATCTTCTGCACCTCCCTTTAAAAACCCAATTGAAAATAATTTCCAGCCTAAAGCTATCTTGCCTCGAAGTTGGTGTAACTTTTGCGAGGAACACCACGAGCAAGCCACATGTGAGGTAAGGAAGAGTGTCAGAGATAAGATATTTGGTAAAAGACCAGAAATTATCATCGTTGTCCTAGATTTTGCAGAGCCAGAAGATGTCATGATCATCAATACTAGGAACAAGTCCTATGCTCCAAAAGTCAAGTTTTATCCTCCCCGAAACTCTTCCATATCGAGCTCATCCTCACCCATTGTTATTATTCAGGTTCCTAAGTTTCCAGAGAGTCAAGGAATTACTTCCCCTCTCCCCTCTTCCAAATACAATATCTTGAACTAGTTGGCCAACATAAAAAAAGATGAAACCCTTCTAGACATGGTTTTCATCCCTGAACAACAGAGGCATCTGAAACAATTCATGTAAGGAAAATCTTTTGTTGTAGTCAACCTCTCTAAAGAGGTAAATGAAGAGGATTCATCTATAAATAAAGTAGGTGTACATAACTTTAGATAACCTGTAAAAAATCCCCCTTTTTATATTTCTGTAAAGATTATGGATAAGATCACCCATTGTTGCCTCATTGATGGTGGTTCAGGCCCAAGTGTGATGTCAAAGATTATTATCAAAGATCTAGGCTTGTCATGTACAAATGAAAACGCCAAAAGCATGCACTCCTATAATATCCTACAACAAACAACCATAGGTGAGATTAAAGATGTGACCTTAGTTTTGTGTGCACACCCTAAAATAAGGAAAATCCTTAGTATTCAAGAAATTGATATGCAAGTAAGAAATTACTCAATCATATTGGGAAGGGATTGGCAATATTTAACGGGTGGATACCTCTCACTCGACGAAACACATTTACCCATTCCTCAGAATGGTAAAAACATTATAGTCCTTAGAGAGGGAAGGATTTCACCTTACATAGAGAGTGTCCCACAGCCTAATGTAAACTATATCGAAGAGGACCTAGGAGTGTATTCCATCTTTGTTGAGGAGGATAACATTCCCTTGGAACAAATTGATTTAGATGATGATATGTGGCACATGCACTTTGATGGTTTATGCTCTAATGAAGATAATGAAGATGACATTGTCTTGATTTCTCCTGTAGGAAAAATCCATAACTTTTCTTACAAGTTGGAGTTTGCACTAACAATGTCATTGAATTAGAAGCTTTATTATTAGGCATTGAAAACATCTATAATCTTGGTTGTGGTCACCTTTCAGTTTTTGGGGACTCTGACCTTGTTGTGAACCTCGTATGTAAGATTTACTCCCCTAGAAATAAGTTGATGAAACGATACACCAAAACTCTTTGGTCACTTATCTCGAACCTTTTATATTTCAACATTACTGTTGGGCCCAAGATATGATCATCTTCATGATGTTATTATACACTTTTTTCCATATGTATATATGCATTTTTTATCTTTCAAAGGATCTTTTTGAAGAATTTTATGGTAAAATGATACAATCGGCATGAGGTACATATAATTCATGTTTTGTGATTCAATCAAGTTTAATTTATCATATTTTATGGTTTCCAAGAGTTAATTCATGTTTTTCTGCTGTTACAGGGAAAAACACACCATGTTTCTTGGTCCGACACTTGTTCCGACACTTGATCCAACACTTGTTCCGGTACTTGATCCGGCACTCGTTCCGACACCCAGTATTGCACAAAAATGCAAGGCAAGTTGGCGGTTATGGTATTGGCAGCCAATGGTGGACAAATCGAGCACATGGGTTTCGTTTATCATCGCCCCCTCCAGCTACTAAGCTCAAGACAAATCGATTTCAGTTGTCCAAAGAAGGCAATTATTGGCTTCCTTTGTTTTGTTAGTTATGGTCTCATTTAATGTAATTTACCGAATTTAGAGGTGGTTCGACCCTCCTATGGTCGACCACATGGGTTGTAAGCTTATAAATACCAATAGGATAATCATTAGATTGTTAACCAAGTAGCATAATCATTAGAATTGCCAGAAAAACGATTTTGCTCTGTTTCTAGTTTTACATTGCCAGAATAGTGCCAAAACTGCGTTTTTGGATTTTTATGGTGAATTTGGCCTAATGAGGTCATGGTGTTCTTTTAGAGAGTGACCATGACTTGTTGGGGGGCCCACCAACAGTCTGGTAACTGTCTTCATGTCTATTTTTCATTTTTCTAATTTAAATTGTCTTTTCATTTTCCTGTGCATGCATATTTTTATCTAATTAATTAGTTTGTTGTAGCTTACTTTTTTACTTCTTTTTGCAGGTTAGATGATGATTTGTGATAGTATGTGTTGATTTTATAGATTAGAAAAGGCTTGCAAGTCTCTAAGTCTCTTTACTAATTCTGTGTGCAATTAAAAAGCTCTCTCTCATTATACTAACCAGGCATGTAGTTAGATGATAAATTGTGTTTTCTTTTATATTTTTACAGTCAAGCTTAGAATAGAGCATAGTTTTAATCTGAGTTTCTTATAAAAAAGATTGATGGATGGATAGATTTGCTTCCAGTTTTTTAATCATAGCTTGCTTACCTCAGTTTTAGATAGATTTCACTTGCTTAGTTATTGGTTAAATGTAATTATCAATTCACTTTTTAATATCATGTTTTTAATTTCTAGTTTCAGTCATTTTCGTTATCATAGCTTGAATGATTAAAATAGACATAGTATAGTTTCCTT